>FIZU01036809.1:0-17070 GCA_900064475.1 Pseudococcus longispinus
AGAAAAAAATCAATTTTTGCATTTTTGAAGGTCTTCCACCATATTAAAAAATTCTGAAAAAAATATACATGTGTTGCACATACAGATATACTACATAATATATATCAAGATTTTTTTGGCAGGTCTGAAACAATGTGTAAATATTACACTTTGAAGTCTTGAAACTCAAATTTCAGTACGAAAGAAGATTTGAAAAAAATTGAAAAAATTTCCAAAGACAACCCTTGGTAAGGTCCATCATCCCTGCGAGTTTGAAAAAATTCGGTTGGAAGTTTCAGAATACTAAAATTTATAAGGGAAATTTGCATTTCGGGCAATATGAGGAGTTAGGAGTGAGGTAGGGAGCCACAATTTTTACCAGCGAGTTTTTAGACCATTAGGACCAACTTCCACAAGAAAGTTCGAAAATCCCAGCCAAGGGTCGATTCACCATTCTTACCCGGCTATGCTCTTTAACCGAAATATTTCTCATTTCAGGTGTTCCAGGTATCAAAATTGAATCAAGAAATTCTACAACGATGAAATGATGATAATTCTAATTACAGTAAGAATATTCGTTTGAATACGTTCATTTACCTTTTCATATTTGTTTTTTAATTTCTAGTTCGAATCATTTTTACTGGACAGATCCAGTTCTACTCGAGAAATTCCAATCGATGTTTGCAAATTTTATCGACTTTTTGGAAGATGAAATGACTCTTCGATACTCGTAGCTGCTGCAATTCTACTTCTGAAATTCAAAAAATCAATATGCCAGAAATCGTTTAACCCAGTATCGAAAACGAGCCGATGAATTTCGATATCAACAGATGATCCGAGGAAGATCTAATTACTGCAGACTGGTGATATTATACCACCGCAGAAGACGATAAAATACGCCGGTTTAACCTGCATTTCAAGACCGAGATAGATAAATCCTCGCAGACAAATAGTATTGGGTTTCTAGCCGCGAGTACAATACGCGATGTTCATCGTACTCATACCAGCACAGCAATCGCTTCGAGAACTCGAATCGGATATGGAACAATGGAAAAGATATTGTTCGCTGCAGATATAAGTAGAACCAGTCGTTCGTCATTGGCGAAAATAAAATTAATAAGTTCTAAACGAAATAGCGCGGCGCAACGCCAAACATTTGTCCATTTATGTATTTTAACAATTCGCACACAGCAGCAGCGTTAATTAACGAAACAAACTGCTTTTTAATTGTCCGAAAAGTCAATTAAAGAAAACCACGTGGTGGTACGAATTGAATAATGCTACAGAAACAATGCATTAACACCGTAGCCGCACATACCAGCTGATTGTTGGTAGGACAGAGCATGCGCCTCGACGATTCCACTATGTAGCCGCGGTGATTGTGTCGGCTTTTATAATGCCGATATGTGATAGTAACTGATTATCCATGCTTCGGTATGTTCAACTTCAAATATCACATACAGTTACTTATACTTTACTATTTCGCGATCAACATATGTCGACGAGCCGGTCAAATCGTCGCGTATTTTTATAATCCAATTCGATTCTAGATCGTTTTTTATTATTTTATTTTGGTGATTCGCTGTCGTCGGCCTCCGGTACATGGGAAATTTTTTCTGTGATATTTTGCGATATGCTATGCGTGTTAGTTATTAAATAGATAGAAAATTTCATCGCATAATTCGAGCAACAATATCGTCAATTTTTTTTAAACCGCATTATTTCGCTCGTATCGTGATTCGAGTTTTAACCTATAATTCATCGCGACGTCGCGAGTTTACGGAAATGCTTTACACACCGGAATCAACGTGTACGACGAGAATCGCGCTCTAATAATTGATTCGAATTTAAGGACGTGTACTCGTATTCGATACGAATTTTCGCCCATAATTATGTAACCAATAGCTGAGATAATGATTACGCTGCATTTTTGGACATTCCGATACCCCGTCACGTACAAACATCGGGGCAAGAAGAAACCTGATTCCTTTCAATGTTGAAGGAATTATAGAAGAAAAAAATCAGGTTGAATGTATTATTAAAAAGGCATGAAGAAAAAATTCTGGGGGTTCCAAAGCTATTGGAAATGGTACGGATTAGCAATGACATTATTAGTGACAATTATTAACGCCGATAATTACGCGCATCATACTCGTAATCACAATCACAACAATCAACGTAATAAGAAATCGTCGCGTAATAGCGATACGGATATTAGTCAGTCGGTATCAGCTAATATATCCATGGACGAGTATACATTTGGATCTCAATTGGAAAGAGTACCTCCGATTCCCAACACTACCGAGTACCACTTCGAAAAAACCACCGAAAAGTATTGTAAGTACCTATAATTTGAGTAATATTTGATTTGAGCCTCCCTTATTTTGTACGTAGAGTTGTATAAATTATTTCCACTGTTTTATCGAGTCATCGATAATGAAAAAGACGTCGTTGTCGAAGGGTGCTTCATTTAGAGTCGAATTTCCTATTTCAACGAATGCGGGTGTCTGCTTGAAAGTGTTGGCTAAAAATTATCTATGTTTGATTTAGAACGAGAAAGATACCAGGAAGTGGACAAACATCTGTATTTCTGGCTCGATTTGTTTGGAGAGAGGAGATTGGTCAAATTTTCGAAAAATTGCTTAAATTTGGTAGAAATGGAGATGGTTTATTAATAACCAAAATTGTATATCATTTTTCTATCAATTTTTCCAATTTTGATCAAATTGCAGATTCCATTCTCATTCTAACTTGGAGCAATAGGTATCAAATTTCTCTCCAAAATGACCAATTTGACCTTATTTGATTCATTGGTTCATCTTCATAGTGATTTAATATTTCAAAAAAAAAGTATAATCATTGCCACCAATTTTTTTTAAATTGTAAAAATGGGAGAAAAACTATAAAAAATACCTACGTTGAAAATAGTTAATTTTGAGTTGAGAGTACTAAGATCGACTGATCACCTTGTCGGTATATCTATTCCGAGTTTGGAAAAATTGTGATATACCTAACCTACCTATCTACTTGGTGTCCCAATTTTGATCGGAAAAAAGCCAGCTAATAGTAGTATTCGTTGAAAGCTCCAAAAATTAAGTATATGCATAGTCTATTCCCAAAATTGAAGGAGTTATGTCAAATTCAATGAAAAAAGTATAATTTTCGTTGCATTAGTTGAAAAAACCTCGCTAATTTTTTGGGCTCCGAGTTCAAAAAAACGTACAAAATTTCCATGTATTTATGTGGTCTAATCTAAAAATTGAAGGAACAATCAGAATAATAAAATTCAAAACTGATATAAAAAAATGTGAAAGAATTGTAAAATTTGAATTTTAAAACCAGAATATTATCAGCAGTTGTATTTTTTCCAACGGAAATTGGGACACCCTGTATATTTGGATTTTTGAAAAATGATGAAATCTGAATAAGAAAAACTGTAGATATCTTTAATATTTTTCTCGTTTGCTCGAGATTTGTGTCAACACAGTAGTTCGACCATTTTCATTATTCGTGATGAGAAATTCGACTAAAAAATATGCAACGAAGTGTACGTAATCAACTCGCTAAAATATATCGAATGTATACGCAATGCGGGTTATTCATGTAACAACATGATAAGTAAAGTACGAATAAATAGGGAGGAACTTGTACATACGAATGATGAAATGAGGACATCGAAAAATTTTCAACGTTTCGACTTCCACATTGAGTACGTTGTGTATGTGCTTCCGCTTATTGCATTTATGGATTTTGTTTGGTTCGATTTATGTGCAATTGTGTATTGATGGTCGAATTAGATATAGGGTTACAGTTTCAGCATAGTTAGGTTTGGTTAGTGGTGATTTTTTTTATGACTATCATTTTTCTCAGGAAAGGATCGGTATAGATTCCGTTGAAATTCTCATTCAACTCCTTGTATGCTTTTTCTTCTTTTTTTGGGGCGAGGGGGTTCCCCCTCGAGACGGTTAGAGTGAAAAGGAAGAGAAAAAATGACTATCGTATGCAATTTTCATCTCAAAGTTGAAGCTAAAGAAAATTACCAGCAGCTTTTGAAAAATTTTTCAAACAAATGTTGTAGATTGAGGCCCTAGGAAAAATTTTGGTTATTACAAAAATTTTGATTGGACCCCTCCTTCCCCTCGAATTTTGCATAATACGTATATAAATCGCGCCTGAACTTTTATTGTGCTACTTGCAGTTATCTCGATGCAACTTAAACTTGCAGTACACTCAAGGGGAAAAATAGGTTCTGTAAACAGTCGATTCGATTGTAATTTAACCGGGCCACTCGATAAAACAATGAGTGGACATGTCATTATTTTAAAGCTTTCCTTTTTCGAGCGTCCATCCATTTAGAAAAAAATTTCCAATATTTGTACCTAAGGCACCAATTGAAAAATTTTTGACACAAAAGTTGTGGATTAAAATCGTTGGAATAATTTTGGTTATTACAAGATTTTCGATTGGACCCCTTCCTCCCCTCCCATTTCGCATAATATCTTTGAAAATCGTCACAGGCAATTTATATACGTATTGTGCGAAATTGGAGGGGCGGAGGGGTCCAATCGAAATTTTTGTAATAACTAAAATTATTCCAAGGATTCTAATCCCCAACTTTTGTTTGAAAAAATTTTCAAAATCGGCGTTAGGAACGAAGATAGGGGACTTTCAAAGAAAGAGGATAGACCCTCGGAAAAAGGGAGCCTTAGAAAAATGGCACACCGGCTCACTTTTTTTTTTGTTTAAAGAATTTAGAGTAAGATTCAGTCATAAAATTGCTTCTAACAATGTAATCACTCAGACGATTTTTTTTCTTATTTGTGACTGTACTAATGACCATTTTTGATTCCTTCTTATGAATGTTATTTTTAAAAATATAAATCGACGGGAAAAAAGCAATTGAAGTAAACAGTTGAAGAATTAAGTTTGTGGTACAGTAAAATGTGTTCAAGTTATGCAGTTTGATAGGTTTTTAATCAGGCCCTACTTACTCATCAAATTTCGGGATGAGGGCCAAACGAATTTACAAGTTTTTTTTTTCGTTTTCATTATTTTAAAAAAAAGTAACGACAGTTATGTTTCAGTTTATAAAACCGCCATTCAGGGATGTTTTGAGAAGTAAAAAATTGATTTGTTGAAAATTAAAAAAAAAATCCATTATTTTGTTAAAATTATTAAATGTATTGAGCCCGAGCAAAACGAGGGCGAAAATTTTTCAGAAAATTTGATTCAAAACTTGAAATTTCATTTTTTCCAACATTTTAGTCATCAAGGGAAATTTGAAAAAGTTGTTTACCTACTAGTAAAAAATTCAAATAAAACATGACATTTTTTATTTCACCGGGCACGTAAAACCGTCTCTGGACTCCCTCCCCTCCCTGAGTAGGGTCTGGTTTCTATTGTTGATTTAATTTAATTTTATGATTAAGCATATTATTCGAACTAAATCGATAATTTCTTGAACTTTTCAAGTAGCTAGAGAAAAAATTACCTATTGATCTCTTGATCTCATGAAATTTTGAAAAATGCTCATTATTTTGTAAAAATTTTAAAATGTATTGATTTCGAGTGAAACTAGGGTGAAAATTTTTCTTCGAAATATGTTCAAAGCCCAAAATTTCATGCAATTTGAAAATATCCTTAGATACGTGTCTTTCTGGATGGATGGGGTAAGTCTTACCTCCGAGTTTCAAAGAAGAAATAATTTCTAAGACAGTCGAAAGTTGTTAAAAATAACCGTTCGTCAATTTCTATCTGTATTTTCATCTCATAGATTCGCCCTCTTTCCAAAAAATGATCAGTCGTCACAGATAATGAAATTGAAAGCCAGATTGACCCAGGCCGCTCCATTCCCTCGTTGACAAAATTGATTTTTGTTCGAAATGAAAAAATTACGTTTTAGTTGGAAAATTTCCAAAAACAATGAATAAACTTTTTTTGAGAAAAATTTGAAAAAAATGACTTCTTTAGTTGGAGAATTGTAGTTCACAGTCGATAATTTCCTTTTTTTTTTTGCCACCTGTTCTCTTTAATTCACCCTTGATCGTACTTTAGAGGGTACTTCGTCGAAGCTATGATTGCTAGTAAAAATACTAACCAAAAAAATAAACCTAGAGAAGATAGCGCCTCAAAATATGAATATAGGGCAAAATATTTAAAGAAAAAAACATTAGAAATTCGCCAAGTTGATCGGAAAAGTTTATTTATTTATGAACCAGCCATTAAAATAATAATTTTTTAGCTGACATTGCGGAAATAGTAAAATTGAAAAATGGTGAAATAGGTGATTGAAGATTTCTACGTTAGCGTTATAATATTGAATAAAAATTTTCCTACAAAAGGTGTAAGGATTAAAATTATACTGTGATGTCTGATTTTTTTGTTGAAAATTTCTTCGTAAACATTATAAAATTGGAATACATCTGTATCTAAAATACTGATTCAAAGGTCATCAAAATCTGTTTTTCATTTCAGTCTCGACATCAATCGACGTAAGAATACCAGACTGTAGAAAAAAATCATACACAAACTTGGTACGAACTGCCACGTCAGTGCCAAAATTTATCAAAATATACGTAGAATTTCAATTAGAAAATCCCCCTCGAACATTGTAAATATAAAGGGTTGTCAGACTCGAAACGTCATATAAAAAAACTACGCCAGACGTTTTATTCGGTCAGGGTAAAAAAAGTTTCATTCACGTAGCTGTGATTGATACCATAAAAGTTTAACCGATCTTTTGTACGCGATTTCTTTTATTGTGTTGGCAATTTTGGGTAGAAAAATGTGTTCGAACCGAGTACAAATTTAAGCAGCATTTAGATACTTTTGTATTTATATACTGGTGGCGATTTGAATTTGAGAGCGAGAGCGTCTCCTTCTTTTTTTCTGCACAAAAAGCTTCTTTTTATCGTTAAAACTTTTCATTGAAGAAAAACTTCAACTTATTTCGCATTGTATGAAAATCTTTTATTTAATTCTCGCCCATGTATTTGAGATTGACCATAAAAAGTTTACGGTTTGTCGAGAGTATATAGAACTGATAAGGTCTCGTATAATTTCGATGCTTCATTGTACTTACCAGCGTCAGCGTGAGCATGGGAACGCGGGTACTAGTTGTAAAAAATTATCCGACTGGAGTTATAGTACGACTACGACGAGTACGTAGAGTGGAAAAACTTTGCTTCTATTTACAATCACCGATCGTTTAAGTGTTTTGATCTTGTTTTAATGTGTACCGTGCGAAACGAGTCGCGTTTTGGTACCCTTCCCAACTTCACCTCGTCTTCTTGTCTGCAGATAACTCTGTTGTTTTTGAGGTTAATTATACTAGTATTAGATTTGTGTTGGGAAGTGATGGCATTTTCAATTCTTGAGATGAAAAATTTTCTCCTAACGACTGATTGCATCGAGTTTTACAAATTATTTGAAGACTTGATGAATTGATTGATTTTGGAAGGGGAGGAGGTATCTTCATTTCAAGAGTATTTCGAAAAGCTCCATACTTATCATGCATTGTAATTTCAGCAAAATCGAGAATTTTCAATTTTTTCCAATTTTTCTTATTTTAGGGGTAAAGGTTTGATCTTTTACCCTTCTATTTTTCTAGCCCTCCCCCTCTTTTTTCGAATTCCGTGAAAACTAAAAGTTGAAAACGATAATCTAATTGATTCGTATTCTAGGAGGTATTTCAAATGAAATGAGCTGGGGTTTAATTTTTTAAGCCCCACTTTTTCCAAGGGTCCACCTCCTTTTTAAAAAAAAACTATCTCTGTACTTGAGACCTCAATTGAAAAATTTTTTCAACAAAAATTGTAGATTGAGATTTTGGGAATAATTTCGATTATTACAAAAATTTCGTTTGCACCTCTCTGACTCCTCTTATTTCGCATAATACATGATTTTCATAAGTATTATTCAAAATTGGAACAGTGTGAGTTGTGCAATCAAAATTTTTGTAATAACTAAAATTATTCCCAAGATTTCAATCTACAACTTTTGTTGGAAATTTTTTTTAATCGGGGCCTTAGGTACAGCGATAGGTAGGTTTTTTGAAAAAAGGGGACCTTAAAAATGGATTTTCATCATTTTTTCACAATTAATCGATGAATTTCGCTTTAAAACGAAAAATGTTCATGTCTAAACCACAAACATATAAACCCCCTCCTCCGACTACTGATCATTTTCATTTCCATATTACCCGTGAAAGTATAAAAAATAAGGTATGCTTTTGCTCTTTCTGCTATGTCAAACTGAAGTGCACATTCCAGTCTGACATAAAGTCCGACTTTATCTAATTGTAAGTTCAAAAATACGAACACAATGATGTCTCGTGAAATGTCTAAAAGTCAAATTTTGAAACTATCAAAATTTTTCCAAGTTCAAAAGTCAACTGACCACTTTATAAAATTTTTTAAAATCGAAAAAGTCATAATTTGTGAAAATTTTCAAGTTCAAAAAATTGTTTGCAATCCGAAAAAATTTTTAAAATTCAGAAAATTTAAAATAGTATGACAAAATGTCTGAAAATCAGCGTGACCTTTGAAACTTTCCAAATCCAAGAAGTCTGCCTGACAAAATTTCGGAAAGTTGACGTGATTTCTAAAATTTTCCGAGTACAAAAAGTCAACTGACCATGCACTTTATAAAATTTTTCAAAATCGAAAAAGTCATAATTTCTGAAAATTTTCAAGTCCAAAAAATCGTTTGAAATCTGAAAAAATTTTCAAGTCTAGAAAATTTAAAATATCTGAAGTCAGTGTGATCTCTGAAAGTTTCCAAATCTAAGAAGTCTACTCGACAAAATGTCGTAAAGTGAGCGTAATATATAAAATTTTCTAAGTTCAAAAAATCTAAATTGTTTGTTTCACAAAATGTCTAAAAGTCAGCATTATCTCTGAAATTTTCCTAGTTTAAAAAGTCAGTGGAAATCTGAAAATTTTTCCAAGTTCAAAAAAGTCTGACAAAATGTCCCAAAGTCAGCGAAACGAAATCTGGTGTCATTTTTTACCAGGTTTGGTCATCGAAAAAGCGTATCCTAGGCTAAAATGTAGAGGGGTGGGGAGAGGGGGTAAAACATCGATGGGTAAAAATAGCGAACGGGGTAAAACAAACTGTGAACTCGAATTTTTGAAATAATCCTAATTATGTTAAAAAATTAATATCTATGGGAAATCGTCAAAAAGTTAGACTCATGCTGATTCTAACGAGGTATCCATTTTTTTTTCCAGCTTCATTGATTGAGAATTATATTGAAAAGTAAGTTCAAGGGGGTCAAATAACCGGGACGTTACCCCTACAACTTCCCTAAGTCAAAAATATTCAATTCGTGAGAATGGGTGGAAAAAATTAAAAATGATCGATTTTTCTGAAATTGCAATTTATGATGAATATCGAGTTGAAATATGCCCAGACATGAATTTTAGGTCCCCAGGTCATTTTAGAGGAGGTTGAGGGTTTCCAAAATGGCATCATTGGGGAATTTTAAAATAAAATTGGAAAAAATTAACAAATTTTAACCAAATTTGGGTTGATCGTATGATTGCAAGAAAAAAATTTCTAGATTGATAAGCACCAAAAATGATTGTTTTAAGGGCAAAAAATGGTGAAAAAGTTGCTTTTTCGCATTTTTGGAAGTCTTTCGCCATATTAAAAAATTCTGAAAAAAATTTGTTGTACATATAGGTATACTACATAACATAGGTAATTAGGTACCTAGGTATATTAATATTTTTTTGCGGGTCTGAAACAACATGCATTGATATTACGTCTTGAAATCTTAAAATAGAGATGTCAATACGAAGCAGTGGCGAATCTAAGGAAAAAGGCCCAGTCAGCAAAATACCTCAAAAGAGCTCTTTTCAAATTTAAAAAAAATGAGATTTTAACCCCACCTCCCCCCACCAATATTTCTGTTCTTCTTAGTAGAAAAAATTTGAGTCCGAGAGCCAAGATATCATTATAATGAATTTCTGCGAGGGCGAAATTTTTTTATCATTTTTTCACACTTTTCAGTCGTTAAGGAGATGGTCCAGATCTCTTGGAACCCCCTTTAGTATACCTTTGGTTGGGTACTCTTTTTTTGAGCATTCAGTGGAAAAAGACTACAGCTTGGTTTGATTTAAAACATTAGTGTAAGTAGATGTAGTTCGACGTTCGAGGAAGATTTTCTAATTGGAAGTAATGAAGCCCAAGGCCAGTTTCATCAGTTTGGGGCCTATATTGAATAGGGCCCAGTCGGCATTTGCCTTTTTGCTGCCTGTCAGATCCGCCACTGATACGAAGGAAGTTTTGAAAAAATTGAAAAAATTTACAGATATGCCCTTTGGTATAGTCCATCATCCCAGCAAGTTTGAAAAAATTGGTTGAAAATTCCAGAATACAAAAATTTATTACGAGAACCGGCATTATGGGCACATTTAGTAAGATGTGAGAGAATAGGGGTGAGGTAGGGGACCAAAATTTTTACCAGCGAGTTTTTAGATCCTACGAGGACCAACTTCCACTATATATTTCAAAAATCCTACCTGAGGGGAGATTCACCATTCATTCTTACTCAGCTATGCTCTTCAAGTTCAATTTTTCAAGGTCATTAATACCGATACGAATAAATATTTCAAATACCTTGCGAAAAAATTACAAATATTTATACAAACACCTACTACGTTTAAGGTGATTCAAAATGACTTCGAAACGCCCGCCAAAAAATATCGAGAAAAAACGTCCTTTGAAAACCTTTAGATTAAATATCCTTCTCTTGCCAAAACCTTCTAAAGATCATCGCGTCTTTATTAGAGTACCTAACTACGACGGGAAAAAAATCATTAATAAAACTTTAGCAATAAAACAATTGATCCGAATATAAACACCCTTGTTATAAAATAAGGGTCGAGTATTTTACCAATGAAACGACGGCCTTGTCAAACGACGGAAAGATTTTACACAAATTATTATTTTGCCAGCGAAAGTTGTTAATTTGTAAAAAGGAAAATCTCTATCGTTCTTGACCTTCCACCATATATTTGTGCGAACATGTTACATCGTCGTGGAAACTTGAAACATTTCTATGCTTGGAGTTTCTTTTTCGACTCGGATGGATGTAAATTTTACTCTTTAGAGTCGTCAATTTGCAAGTATAACGAACGATTGTAATCCGCGGTGAAATTCCATCGATGCGATGAAAATTCATAGACAAAATAAATGGCGGGGGAAAAATTAGGTTAGCGGTTTTATTCGTGAAAATACGATAGGTATATATTTTATTCGGATTTTTTGTACAAGAATAGAAATGTTATAGAATTTGATTTTTGTTCCAGATAGAGGCAGCAAATGTCCAAATTTACGCAGATATCATCATCGTAGGCATAATCCGAATCAATACGATCATAATCACCATCATCAACGAAGTAATAAGAAAAGAAAAAGTCGCGATAAAAGGCACGATGTCAATTTAGATAGCCAAAGAATAGAAATCATCAAGCAACAAATATTAACTAAATTAGGTTTATCGAGTACGCCGAACGTTACGTCGGCTCGCTCGACCAAATTTTTATTAGAAGCCTTATCGTTAGAACCGAGTCCTTTGCTGATGGACGAAGGCAGCACGGCTGTTAGTAGGACGACTACGACGCTGGATTCCGAACCCGATGATTTCTATGGCCGAACGTCCGAAATTATTGGATTCGCCGAACCAGGTTAGTGTTTTGAAAATTTTATTCGTTTTGGAAAAAGGCGTAGTCTGGGATGCCCTTGAAATGTGTACGTATTTTTTTTTTTTTTGTGACCAAAAACGTTAAAATCATCGGAAAGTATAAAGCTACTACGGTCACATTAGAGCGGATTAGTTTTTCGACCTTTTTTTTTTTCGTTTTTATTTTGTTTTATTTTTATGATACGTTTCAAATTTAAGTATATGGAGTTGTGAAACGTTTTCTAAAATTGTCAAATATCTGTTGGAGCGTATGAAAAACGATGATAGTTGAACAGTATAGTAACATTTTATTAAAGGCAGCTCTCTCTATTTCAACTTATCAGAAGAATTGCTTGAATAAATTTATGAGAGTTTTTAAAACTAGATTACAATTTCAGGAGAAAAAAGTTTTTCATAAAAATTACTTATGTGAAAATCGAAAAAAAAAAACTTCTCTTATCAACCATTCGAGTTGTTTGAAAACTAACCACAGTTTGATCGATTGAAATATATCTATAGATCAAAATTTTCAATGTAATTATACAGGGTGTTCAGGTAGTAATGCGTCGCCTTCAAACCAGCGATGCTGTGACCCAGACTACATAAAAGTATGGGACTTTAGAACGTCTCAATTTCTACGATATTATGAATGGATTAAATTTGTCTAGAACCTTCTGATAGAACTTTTCAAATTCTATAAAATAAATCATAATTATGCACATTTTGTCTAACTCCAAAATTGAAGGAGATACAACCATTTGAAAAATGAAAAGAGGCGTAGCTTGTTTTAAATTTGAACATTTATTTCATCTTGCCAAGCGTATAAAATGCTTCCGGAAAAACGTCTCTATTTTTGCCTAATTTCTACACTGAAGGAGATACCCACAAGAATTTCAAAATTCATTCTCCCTTTGGAGTTGACAAAATATGTAAAAAAACAGAAAACAAAATGAGTATGGTATGCTATCAATGTAGAATGTGTCCTGTGAGAGGAGAGAGGGGGTGATGCAAAAAATACTCTGGTTTTCGGTAATTTTTCGTGAAAATTTTTATTCTAGAAACCAATACAGTTTTTCAATGCAAAAATAAAATCAAAAAATAGAAAAATTGTACTGTAAAAGAAAAAATAATGAACTAAAACATAAAAATAGAAAAATTGATGCACTGAAAAAAATACTAAAAAATGATACAATTTTATTAAAAAATTAATTTAAAAGTAGAGCAATTCAAATTAAAAACATGTTTCAATAACCAGAATTAACTTTTCTTCTCCTTTCCCTAATAAAATTACAACTTTTGCTCGCACGCTTCAGAAATTGTAAAAAAAGTGAAATATTTGAGTTGAATAGAAGAAATTCAAAAAAAAATATACTTTTAGTAAAATTTAATTAAAAGAAAACTCACAGACGCCCATGCCTCAAAAATTCTGCCTAAGTTGGAAATTAAAGGCGATGAATTATCCAAATTTTTAAAAGTACTAATTTTTCTGGCTTCTTCAATTTTTGAATTCGAATCTATCGCTCATATTTTTTTGAATGAAAAACTTGATATTTTTGAAGCTAAAACTCACGAGGGAAGGGGTGAAAAAAAATGTAAAAATTCAAATCCAAGCTAAACGTAGTATTGGCACTGAGAAATAAAATAAAATAAAATTCTTATCAAAAAATCCAGAAATTCTGATATCTTATGTAGAATGTTTGAAAGTGAAAAAAAGTATGTGCGAGCCAAAGTTGACCCTCCCCTCCCCTCCCTCTAATATTATTACCTTCTAAAAACTAAATAATCCAGGAATTATCTGCCATAGACGAGATTTGAATACAACAGGGTACCACTAAAAAATTCTGATGGACTTGTTGCGTATCTCGAATTGAAGAAGACACTTCATTTAGGGGAAAAATCGTATCGAAACTAATTTTCAATTATGAGAATGAGTAATACTTTGAAAAATGAACCATTTTTATCATGTTCATTTTTTTCCTAGAGTAAAAATCGAAGTTGCTGCAACCAGAGACGAAACTTGATTAAAAATCTGGGAAGGGGGGAAGGTTTAAAGAAGAAATTTGCCGATAACGTTATCGTCCACCTGTTCCGATATGAAAATTTAGTAAAGTTTTTGAAGGGGGCCTATAATGTTACTTAGAAAATGAAACAAAAAACAGTTTAAACAAAAGAAAAATGAAGAAAAAACATGATTTGTGGAAGAATTTAAAAAAATATAGCGAGCGAAGCGAGGGCGAAATTTTTTTAAAAACCTAGTTTCAAAAGCAGAATCTGGCCATTTTCGGGCATTTAATAATACAAAAAAATTAAGAATGATAAAAAAATAAAAAAATATGTTAAAAAGAGGGTAAATTCGCGAATTGTTTCAGCCAAGGAAAAGGGAAAAAGAGGTTTGAGTAAAACAAAAGTAAAAAAAAACGATTTGTTGTGTGTTACCTGAGCGAATTTTTTTTTTAAAACTTGGTTTGAAAAGCAAAATTTTGCCATTTTTGGACATTCAATATACAAAAAAAATTATGAATGAAAAAAAAATTGTAATTCAAAAAATATGTTGAAACGAGGGTAAATTTACGAATTGTTTCAACCAAGGCAAAGGGGAAAAGCGGTTTGAGCAAACGAAAAGTGAAAAAAACTGACCCGTTGTGTATTACCCGAGCGAAGCGAGGGCGAAATTTAAAAAAAATTTTGTTCAGAAAGCAAAATTTAGCGCAATTTTGTAAATACAAATAATCGGCAAATTTTTCAGAAAGAATTCAACAAATTTTTGAAATTTAGCAACTTATGGTCAATTTTCAAAATTTTTGGCAAAATTTCACCAAAATCACAAAGTTTGCCGACTTTTTAACGAGTTTCGGGTGGGGGGGCATCCCCCTATGTTTCGTTTCTGGCTGCAATAATCGAAGTTTTTACGGGTACTCGCGTCATTCTCCATTGTGGCAGTAACGGATCTTGGAAATTTTTGAGGGGAAGGAAGCCAAAAATTTGAGAAATTTTCATTTTTTTGGGCCAAAGTCGATATAAAACTTGTAAAACGGATACGCAATCCGAAATTTTATTTTACTGCAAAAATGCGCGAAAATACGTAAGGCATTTTTATCCTGGTTTAAGGATCAAACCGCCGCAACGTTTTTTGATGCGACTTTTTCTTCAACAGGGTAAAGTGGGGTCACCTTTTGAAAAAAACGAGATTTTTTGTCACTTTTGGGTAATGCCAGCTGTTTGAAGCGTCGGTCCCCCCCGAAAAAGTGCAATTTGAGTTTCTACACCTCTCAGAATTGGATACTACTTATTTCCATCTACCAGAAGGTTGAAAAGTTGCAGATCGTAAAAAAATCGAGATTTTTTGAGTTACAAAAAAATAACATATCCTCTGCTTGGTAGCAAAACCAGACTTAAATGGCTTCTATTGATGCAGAAAAATTTTTCATTGCAGTCTTGCCAACTTCCGATTTTTATAAGAAATAAAAATTTAAAAAATTTTTCCCAGTAAAAATGTATTTTTGCAAAAATCAAAAATTGGCAACACTGGAATGAAAAAATTCAATTTTTTTAATCGAATTGGAATCACCTATTATTTTTCCAACATTTCCATCGCACGACTGTAAAATTACACTACATAGGTAGTTAGGTACCTATATAAATATAGCTATAAGGGTTTAGATTTGCGGACGAATAGTCCTCAAACTATATAATTCCTTACAGGTTTTGGGTATTGGGCGTCGAAGGCCAACGGCGTTGATGAGGATTGTTATGAATTCGTCTTTTTCATCCCCGTAAATATTTATTCTTTCAAATTCTTGGCCTTCTTCTACTGATATTTTGTAAAATGAGTAAGGCTCAAGGAAAACAGAGGTGCCTTCGTATACATTCGCTATAGCTCTACAAAACAAGTCCTTGTACATTTCCAACGTTATTTGCTTTTTATAATCAGCTGGTTTTTCGTCGTACTTTTTCTGTATTCTATGCAAGATCTTCCCTACATTCATTTTGTGCCCTTCGAACTCCAAAATCCACTTCCAATGTGAGTATCTAACATCAATTCGATTTTCGACGGTATTTCCGGATATTGGAAGATTAGCAATTAATGATACCTTTGTTTGCATTTTTTTGTTGCGATCGTTTTTAAAGTAAGTTAATACGTTAATTAGATTTTTTTTTTCGTCAGTAGATAAATTTGGATTTTTCAATTCATTTTCAACGTCTGTAATACTTGAATTAGTTCTTTTCAAATCTTCATCACAATATTTCAACTCCGAACGGATTTGTCTGTTGTATATATCGTAGTCCATTCGTACTTCGTCTTCAATACTATCCACAAGCGTTCTTGGTATTAAGGTCAGTTTCATATATTTTGATTTTTTCTATAGTCATCGACAGATATTTTAAAATTAAGTATTGAGAATTATCAGTTTTAAAACTTCTAAGTATATTTCCTCTATTAACGATAAATATATTCTATAACTAAAGGCGTATTGTACAGTAGTGGTGTTTGGTATATAGAAAAACGTTGCTAGCGAAATGAATACCTGTAAAGTTTCGAGTTGGGACCCTGATATTTACCTACCCTTTCATTTAATGAAGAAATGCTCGTATTCACTATACAACTACCTAAGTTCCTACTTACTAGTTTATTCAGCAATTCTTGCTCCCTGTTATTCGCTTCTTCCAACCACTTACGGTGCATTTTCCACGCAAAAATATTTTCCTCGGGGTTTTTAAAAGAGTTTATCCAAGATGCAACATCTTTGCTAATTTCGCCAATCTGTAAACCATTCGATAGTTATAAGTAGGGATGGGATATCTATTTACAAAAAAGTGTTGAATTAAAGATTCCCTTCAAAAGTGAAAATATGCAAAAATATTCTCTAAAATCGAGAAATATGCACAAATATTCCCTAACGTCGTGGGTATCATTTTACAAGGAATTTAATTTTCCACGCAATCATACTTACGTTATTAAACAAAAAATACTTCATAAAAGATAAAAGGATTTAATTTGTTTTTTTTTTAAATTTTGAATTAAAAAATAATTGAGATCACGCAGTAGTCTTCATCAAAAACTTTTTGACTTGTACCTGGTACTAATATTCAAAGTTTTAAAAAAAGTGGGTAGAAATTTCGTTTTTGTTTTTTCCAATTTTTACTAAAATATTTCCTTAAAAAGAGTAAAAACGCGAAATTTTGGCAAAATATTGTCCAATTCCCTTAAAATAGACAAAATATGCTAAAATATGTATTTATAAGTGAAATATGCAAAAATATGCTCCAATAAGTAGGGCTCATTTTATTGGAAATTTCATGAAACGTAAAGATATTACGGATATCCCATTTGGAATGTGCAATAAAAATAGTAGATTACGTAACAGGCGCGGAAAGTATGCGATTACCGAGAGCGAAGTTTG
>FIZU01036813.1:0-12494 GCA_900064475.1 Pseudococcus longispinus
AGTTTTCCGAAACGATTTCGTTGCCTCGCGAGAACCCGCGACGAAAAATTAAAAAACAACGGGAGATGCGCGCGCACAACCGCATAAATAAATTGCACGGACTATAGTTGAGTATGTTTATTAAATTGAATGGCAAAGCGGATTGTGTTGTTTGGTGGTGGTCGGAAAAGAGAAAAGTGGCGAATTGGAAAATTTGTGGAATTTTTTTAAGATACAATTTTTTGCTGAAATATTTGATTTATCATTCGATCGAGTCTTCATTTTCATTGAATGAAACAGAGCTTATACAATGAGACCTTTCAAATACCTTTCAAGATTTCCCAACTCCAACGCTCTGAAAATCAAGGTTCTGCGAAGATGTTTAGGAAGGGAAAGGTTATTAATATGCCTTGTAAAGTTTTCAATTTTGATTCAACTGCCTGTCTTTTTGTTCAAAAATGTCCAAAAATTTTCAGAAAGTCCATCAAAATATGACATGAATTGATCTGCAGTTTTATCTGAAATATTGAAAAAAATGTTTTTCGGTTCCGGTTGCTGGTTTCTGGAAAACATACCGGAAATCTACCGGAACCTCACCATGCAAAAAAACACGATTTATCGGGTCCTAAATCCCCTTCCAGACCTTTTTTCTTGTCAATATTGAATCAAAAAAAAGTATTCATGTTACACTGCATGATTGAGTCTCGAGTGAAAAAAAAAACACCTTGGATTTTGACCAGATCCAGGGAGATGGATCATTTTGAGTTGGAGATGCACCATAGAAAATTTTAGACTCCCAGCTCAAAGACGGACGGAGCTGGGAGTGCTTAAAGTGGGGTATCTTTTGAAAAAAGCACCGTTGTTTTTGTCACTTTTGGATAGTGCCACTGGCCTGGTACTTCGGTCACCTCCTCCCCCCTTGAAGAAGTGAAATTTGAATTTTTGCGCTTCGCTAGGCCATTGAGCTCGAAACTGGATATCACTTATTGCCCTCTACCAAGGGGTTAAAAAGTGGCAGAAAGCTGAAAAATCGAGATTTTTGAGTTAAAAAAAAATAAAATATCCTCCGCTTGGTACCAAAACCGAACCTAAATGACCTTCATTGATGTAGAAAATTATTCTGATTAAAAAAATTACAAATTTTTTTTCTGCATTCTTGCCAACTTTCGATTTTTGCAAAAATAGTTTTCTATCATGAAAAATGCAGAAAATCTTGATTTCTTAAAAATCGAAAGTTGGCAAGACTGCGATGAAAAATTTTCCATTTTTTTAGTCGTAATAATTTTTATGCATCAGTAGGGACCCTTGATGGCCGGCTTTGGTACCAAATGGAGCGTATTTTATTTTTTTGCTACTCAAAAATCTCGATTTATCAGCGATCTGCAATTTTTCAACCCCCTGGTAGAGGGCAATCAGTAATATTCAATTTTGAGGTCAATGACCTTCCCAAGTGTAGAAACTCAAATTGCACTTTTCCATGATGCGACCGAAGTGTTTTTTTTCAAAAGTGACCCTATTTTGAGCATTTCCAGCTCCGATCGCCTTTGAGCTAGAGGTCTAAAATTTTCTACGGTGCATCTCCCAATTCAAAATGAACCACCCCTGGATTTGGTCACAATTTTGACCTGTTTTTTTTCACTCCAGTCCACCCTAATGCACTTATATTGTTCTAAGAATATGCCATAGATATGCATTGTGTTTCCCTAATGACTTTTTGAATTTGGAAAAAATTTTAGAGATTCTGACTTTTTTTGGACAGAATTTCAGAGATTTTCTTACGACAATCTCTGACATTTTTGGAGTTCAAAAAGTCAGAATGTTTGAACATTCATCTCTTAAAAACCACATTCTATGTTCAAATAATTGGAATTTCTGAAATTTTTTCAAAGTTAAAAAAGTCATATCTAACTGAGCTAAATGTCGAATAGTGTTGAATAGCAGAATAAAATTTCCAATTTCTATGCGAATTTTGAAATTTACAGATCAATAATAATGGCCCAAAATTTGAAGTAAATGTTGTACCATCTTCATCGTCGAAGCATCAAAAATTAAACAAATCCAATTGATTTTTTATAACTGAACTATGTCTTATTTTTAAAATTTCATACAATCTGATATTTCGTAGTCCGGTGTTTTCCTCTCGAATTTTTCAATTTGAAACATTCTACGACTCTGTATAACCTCTGGAAGAGTTGGATGAGAAGCATGCCTGAGTTTGAGCATTGGTTGAGATTTCGATAGTAAGGAGTGGAAACTGGTCCTTGGATTTTAAAAACTCTGTTATGAAAATTCCTTCCCTTCACCTCACCAATCCGCCCTCCAGTGGCATTGAACGTATTTTTTCGATGTAAATTTTTATTTTGCGCTGTTTCCAAGCGAATTTTTTTCAAACTAACGAGCATAATGGGCTCTACTGTAGTGTGAGGGATCGTGAAAAATAAATAATCCAAAGATAAAATTTTGAAATCACCTCAACAAAACCCAAAAAAGCCCGGAACAAAGAATTTAGAAAGAAACTACCATAACGTACGTACCTACCTAGCTCGGATTCAACGTAAATTATAACTTACTTATGCGACATCGGGACCACCTCCCTTCTCCCCACTCGCGACATAACAAAATTAGCCCACTGCGGTTCAATAACGATTGTATTCAAAAGTTCAAAGTTCTAAATCACAATCAATCAAAGTAACCGCGACGATAAAAAAAAATAACCAAAAATGAAAAAAGATATAACCAACATACGAGGAACAAATATAAAAAGGTATTGAGATCTCAGAACGAGGCGTCGTTAGAAATGGTCCGAGATTCTTATCTCTTACCACTTCTATCGGCTTATCTCGTAACGAGGTCTCACTTCATCCCTCGCACATATCCATACCTTTCACTACGAAGGATTATTTCTGGAAATTTTCCCTATTTTTTCCTCCGAATGTTTCTTGCTATTGAAGTACGAGTTTCCCAAAAAATAAACTTACTTACTTTAACTTGTGAAATTGATTGCTCGTAAGCAGCACTATTTTCTCTGTTAGCTCCACATATAGTCAAAGAGAGAAATCATTGAATCTGAGTGATTTTTCTTCTGGGCAGGTCTACAGCACAGTGAGAGTAAGAGTGCAGCTTGTCGCCAAAGTTGAAAAAGTTGCATCCAAGTGGGAAAATCTCTCTCTAAAAATGAAAAAATCACATTTTTAGTTGGGAAAATTTTCAAGACTGATCGATCTTTTTTTTGTGAAATCATTTTGTGTCGAGAAAAACGGGATAAATTCCATCTCAATTGGAAATTTTTGATTTTTCTACCCTCTATTTATGTCAACTTCAGTTCTTGCATGCTTCTGTGGTAGAACTTGAAAGTATGCAATGGGATACATTAATCGTGAAATTGGGAGAGGAGGGTAATCTTGAGACGAATGAAAAATTAGAATTTTTT
This sequence comes from Pseudococcus longispinus, assembly GCA_900064475.1. Taxonomy (NCBI): domain Eukaryota; kingdom Metazoa; phylum Arthropoda; class Insecta; order Hemiptera; family Pseudococcidae; genus Pseudococcus; species Pseudococcus longispinus. The sequence continues at coordinate 3,410 of FIZU01036813.1, forward strand.
CTGATGGGCCTGATATTTTATCAATAATTGAAAAACGAGTCGTTCGTGGTACACTTTTTCTCGCCCCATATATCTAGATACCTAGCCACCTACGTTTTGCACAAAAAGTATACCTATCTGTACGTATACGAGTGAGAATTTTTATCAAACCCCCGAATCAATTAAGTTGTACGGTTTTTGTGCAGCATATAGCACATCGCATCGACGCCGACGAGCCCCAACATTGGTATTTTTTTTTCGCGTTTGATTTGTTGGCCGGCGTTTTTATTAATTGATAGTCGAGCATGGCTTGTAATTACAGTTGGCCGCGAAGTAATTTTTATTTTTAGCGGTAAAATGTGTGACGGGCTGTGTAGACGTGCGGCAGTATAGCGGAGCAATTAAAATTGATTTACTAAGTTTTGGATTATCCGCCTTTAACCCGGGGATTGTTAATCCCGATTCTGAATCTAGTAATTGAAAAATATTTTTAGGGCGCCGGCCACGACGAAGCGCGTTTTTACCATTTTATTTTGGCGTTTTATCGTATTATACGTGGTCGGATGGGGGGGAGGGGTACGTGGCGACGACGACTAGTAAATAGAAAATGAAAAAGCCGTGCTGGTGACAGCCGATAGAGGAAATGAAACGACCATTATTCGTCGTTTTTGCCGCGATGACCAACTGTTTCGCGGATACGGAGACGGCGGATGACCGGTGAGGGAGCAATGGTAAATATTTTTTGCGCTTAATGACCAAAAAAGAGACGTTTTTTTGATTTATTTTTGATTATCGGCGATACGTCGCGGGTTTGTGTCGAGTTCGCTGCGTGTTGCAGCTTGGAAGCGGATAAATTGGAAATTTCGATTGAAAAATAATATCTCGTTCGGTTTGGGAATGTAGGAATCATCGAAGTCTCATTATAACTGGTACAGCCTAGTTCAGGATAAAACTGAAAAGCAAAAATTGGAAGTTCTAATTGAAAATTTTTATGCCATTTAGACATGAAAAGTTAAAATATTTCAACTTTTTAATTCCAAGCGACATCAACAGTACTCATACGACAAAAAAAATTCAATTGGAACTTCCAATTTTTGATTTTCAATTCTAGTATGAACTAGGCCTATGCTTGCGTTGTGATGATTCCAGTTTCATCGTAGCATTGTTTTTATTTTTGGACAAGGTTCTCCAGCTGCTTGATGCATCTACTATTTTCTTCTCGTACTATTTTTTCGTCAAAAATAATTGCAACTTTACGAATTATGAGATTCATCAAAGTATAAAATTGAAAATATAATCTAGAAAATTATTCTCAAAAGTAGGCATACCTATCTGAGAGGTGTGAACACCAAAAAAACAAACGACCCATTCGGATAGATCGACTTTTCTGTTACCAAGGGTTTGATTTTTATTGCTCGAATTATTCGAATAAGTTTGTCCTAGTATATATCATAGCAAAACCAATTCCTTACAAACTTATTGCTATGTATTCGTTCAATAAGAGTTGTTTATTTTGTAACCCTTTTCATTTCTCACGTTGCTACGATGAGTTTTCAATTTATTCCTGCGTTCATTTCCTGGTGATTATTTTAATTCGGAAATAGCGTGATTAAAGCGTCACCGAAGCTAATTAAAAATGTACGTTTGATCGATCATTGATCCTTAGCATGATTTGGTTTCTTCGGGTGTTGATGGCTGGTGATAATGATTTCGCAGGAGTTTTGTTAATGCTGAGAATATTTAATTTATGTGATTGGAGATTTTATATTTCGTATAGTTGAACGAAAGAACACGAGTGGTGTATTATTTGGGTACGTTTTTTCTTGAGAGAAGAGTGAGGGCTGAAAAATGATGAAAATTTGCAATAATTTGGCTAATTACCAAGTACCGTTGTGCTCTGAATTCAAAATAGGAGAAAAATTCAACTTTGATTATACTTGTATTTCGAATTGAATCTATCAAGCACTCGAAAATATCAATTTTTAAAGAAAAATAGAAAAATTTGGTGGGCCAGTCATCAAAATGCCTATTTTTTCCTTCGCCCAACTTTGGAACCCATTACTCCCTTCTCCCAAGTGACCGATAATAGATGGAAATTGAAAATCCCATGAAAAGGTTTCATTTCAACTCAATCTTTCGATTTCGCATTTCTAACTGCAGCAATGCTGGACTCATAAAATAGTTTTCGCAAAACAAAATGTGAGTAGGTGTTTGGCTTCAAATTTCTGGTAAGTGCCACAGCAGTACCTCGGTAACTCCCCCTTCCCCCCAAAAGCGTAATTTGAAATTCTACACCTCCCTAGGTCATTGACCTCAAAACTGGATACCACTTATTGCCTTCTGCCGGGGGGAGGGGGGGGTTGAAAAGTTGCAGATCGCTGGAAAATTGAGATTTTTGAGTTGCAAAAAAAGTAAAATATCCTCCGTTTGATACCAAAACTGGACCTAAAATACCCCTCTTGATGCAAAAAAGTTATTTCTATTGAAATCGCTGTCTTGCCAACTTTCGATTGGCATGAGAAATCAACATTTCCTTAATTTTTTGTGGTGAAAATCTATTTTTATAAAAATTAGAAGTTGGATAAAACTGCAATGAAAAATTTTCAATTTTTTCAATCAAAATATTTTTTGTTTTTGTCAATCAAAAATCTAAATTTGTCAGCAATCTGCAAATTTCTCAACCCCCTGGTAGGGTAGGAAAACTGGTATCAAATTTCAAGTTTAATGGCTAAAGAACATGCAGAAACTTAAACTTCACCTGGGGGGGGGGAGGTGACCGAGGTACCGAGCAGATGGCATTATCTGGACCTCAAATTGTACACCACCCTTTGAGCTGACGATATAAAATTTTCTGTGGTAGGTACATCTCCAGCTCAAAATGAACCATCTCCCGGGATTTCGTCGAAATCCGAGGTACCTATGTTTTATTTCACTCCACCCTAAGGGTTTTTAACGAGGAAAAAATGGATCTTCTGATCACATAACATTTTAAAACATACACATTTCGTAAAAATTCTGCTTTATGAAGACGTTCAAGACCCAAACTTCCATAATTTTTTCAAATTTTCGATTTATATTTGTGGGAGAGGGTGTAAAATTTAATTCATGAGACATGAAGTTATTAAACCAATCTCTGTTTAATCTTTGTTTAGTCTGATTTGATGGTCCACATTTCGAATGAGTTTACCAGAAAATGTGGTTCGAGGCACATTTCCATTTTGAAAAAAAAACTCCTTAAATTACGTATTGAATGAATTTGTTTTTTTTTTCATTCGTTAGAGCGAATTGAAAGCTTGAGAAACGTATGATACATAGAAACTCAGTATTCATTTTCGATCGAGATTTTCTGCAGTTGATGTACCTATCTACTTTTGATAAATTATTCATCACAACTTCGGGTCTGAACAAAATTGTTACCCAAGAATATAAGGATTGATTGAAGAAGGGGGTCCAAGAATGTCAACTTTTCATCCCATTTCCAAAGACAAAATCCAAATTGTAGTCAGAAAAATGTTAAATTTTGAGTCGAGAAAATTGTTTGCCGAAGAGGAAAAATTCTACTGGATTCGAAAAGTTTCAATTTTTGGCCTCCTCGATAATGTCAACTTCCGTACTTTCATTAGAAACACTATTGAAAAAAAAAACAATTTCACTTACAAATAGGTACGTACTAATTTTTTGCGTAAACCCGTGGAAAAAACTGAAAGAATATTTTACCATTCGAAAAATACAAAAACTAACAAGTAATTCTCGTTATATTAATGCTTGACCATCGTCAATAGAACTTCTTTTGTATGAAAATAGCTCCTTTCGTAGGAAACTGGCTCTACCTAACGCAACCCTTCGAGTAACTTGGAGTTGATTATCATTAAACGGTGACAAAATCTATGCTAAGTATCGAGAAACCTATTTACTGCAGTATAGTCACCACCCTCGCATCTTTAGACCCTGTTGAAATACAATTATAACGGCAATTCGGTTCCTTAATTGAATAACACGTTGATGCGAATTCTTCTCTTTATATAAACCGCAGCAACCATCCAAACACATTCACCTTTATATGCTCGTATCAAAAAAAAACCTCTGCGGTGTCTGATTCTTCGTTGTTTTCATATATTAATAAATCGTTTTCTGGTAAAAATGAAGTTCTACTCAAAAACTTGGGCACTTTCACATTGTCGTACAATTTCAGAAGATCTAACTGCACTTAGATCTTCTTATACCAAACTTTATCCATACCCTGCTGGACTTAGGAACGAAAAAAATCTATCCAACTTGGCTAGCCCGGAACCAATGCACAAATAAACTGTCGAACGCAGTCCAAGCGACCAACTGCATTCCCGGCGAATGCATCCGATACGTTATTAAGTAGGTGGAGGCACTAGCTGTCGGGCTCCACCCTAAAATGCAACTACCCTAACGTAAAATAGTGGTCCGAAATACGCCATCATGGTGTACGCTGGTCCTGGTCGGTCGTCGATACGAGAATGTGTGTACGTAAACAGAGAAAGCAAGACAGACAGACATGCAGACAGAGAGAGCTATACACTATGCAAGTCAATTAATCAGTTTACTCTGTATTTTAAAAATGTGTACGTATCTCTCTCCATCCTCACTCTTGCTCTTTCCATTTCATTCCGTTCGATTGAAATTAAAAAATTAAAAAAAAAACTCTCCCTTCATTCGAATGCAACGCAAATCGATAACAACTATGCATTTCGAAAGGGTAAGTTTGTACAATGCATTATGGAAGGGGTTGCGGCGCCGATAACGTTTTCTCGTACTTCTACATCTCTGTAGTATACGAGTATGTAGTGTGTATATAACGTTCGGAAATCATCGGACACGTAACTGTTTTCACGGATGGCGAATGACGATGTCGAGGTAATGGCAGAGGTGGAGGAGATTTTTCAAGAGTGAAATTTTTTCAACATTATTCGAAGTACCTGCGAAGAGTTGGTGCATTGGGTATAATGTGTGAGAGATTGTAAGAGCCGATGGATTGATTGATTTTTCCTGATTTGATTATGTTTTCGAAATTGTGAATAAAGCTGGAATGAAAGGTGATAGTCGGATTCACCAACTGAGATGATAAATGATAACTTGCTTTCTGTAAATTGACATCCATATGTATGTATTATTCATAATAGATAACTTGAATTTGATGGTGGTAAAGCGGTTTAATTGTTCTAATTAGAAACTTGGGTTGATCAGTTGGCTTTGGATAAACTTCACTATCCAAACTCACATTGAATAAAGATTTACATAGGACCTTCCCAGATAAAATAGTGAAATCGCCTCTTGAGCCAAATTTCCTCGAAAATGATCCTAAATGTTTCCCTGATGTAAAAACTCAGCACAGATATTTTTGACCCCCCACTACCCACCTCTCATTCCGGAATTATCGCCCCCCTCATATTTCGGAAATTCAGTACGTCATATGTTGGAAGGGAGGGAGGGTGAATAAAAAATTCTGAAATTTTCACAGATTATGGATACCGTGTGGGTACATCTGCGATATTTTTTTCAAAAAAATTGGTCAAAATTTTCTTCGGTTTTTTGCACTTTGAAATTTTCAAAAAATCGTCAATTTTTGGTGGGGTAGGGGATGACATGGCTGATTTTTGTTCAAAATTTGCAATGTCGTTATTTTTTTCAAACCCCAAAAACGATGGGAACATTCATTAAAGAATTCAAAACTGAAAAAAAGACCTATGCAGGTATTTTAAACTTGAAGGGAAAAAAATTTTGAATTTTTTGCATCATTTTCTTATGTAGTGACACCGAATTATGGGGTTGATTCACTGAACCCCATAGTTCGGTGTCACTACAATGGAAAATGATACAAAAAATTTTTTAGGCCAATTGATTCATATTAAACAGTCCTTCAACGACCATTTTAAAAATTGAACATAACGAGCCCGAGCTCAGCCATACTCCACTACGGCTCGTGGCAAACCCGAGCTCGCGCTAGTTATGTTTAATTTTCAAAATGGTTGTTGAGGGATGGGTTAATATGCAACGATCGGCCTAAAAAATATTTGCATCATTTTCTCGTGAAATTACACCGAACTAGGAGGTTGGGTTTCGAAAAAAAATCAATTTTTTTTTTCTTTCAAGTATAAAATAAGTACTTAGTTTTTTTCAGCTTTAAATTTTTTGAAGAATGGTTCCATCGTTTTTGGGCTTCGAAAAAAGTATATGTTGTGCCTAAGGGTATCGCAAAATTTCGAAACAAAATCAGTCGTGTCAACCTCCCCCCCCCCCCCCCCCCCGCCTCATATTATTTTTGCGATTTTTTGAAAATTTCTAAGTGCAAAAAACGAAGAAAATTGATCAATTTTTTTGAAAAAATGATCCCAGATGTAACCTTACAATGTCCATAATCTGTGAAAATTTCAAAATTTTTTATTCACCGCCTCCCAAAATATTGAATTTCCGATATATAGGGGACGGACGGTAATTCCGGAGTGGGTGGTCAAAAATTTCGGTGGTGAGTTTTTACATTAGGGTTTGCTGTCTTGTCAGAATCATCCTTCAATCTTGGCCTTAAAATGATGTCGTTAAAAAAAATCGACTCGGAAAAACATCTCTATTCTTTTTCTTCCTTGGAGTATGCGCATTGAGCAACCATGACCACGCTGATTATAAATAATTTAATTTATAATGAGAATTTTTCGCCAAGTGTGAGGGGCATGGGCACCACCATCAAGCGAAACCGAAAATTGAAAACCTCCTCCCTTCGCACCATCAGATAGGCAAATTCTGGCGCATAAAACGCGACATCGAAGTCGAACGGACAATAAATACATGTACGGCTTGGCACGAGCTCGTACGAATTTTACTTAATTCAGGCCTAAAAACCAGCCACCAACGTTGGTATCGTAAATTACACTTAAAGTATGATAAAACCTATAACTTTTAGTACCTACGTATGTAGGTACACACTCTGAGAAATATCACAGTTGCAATGTTAATTGTCCAAGTTTAAAACGCGTCTCTTAAACGACCTTTTTGTTTCCGCTATTTAGCTCAACATTTAACCTATGCTAAGGAACACCCTTATACATATATAAAAAAAAAGAATGGCGTGTTTAAAATATTCATGTCGTCGTCGTCGTCGCGGCCACCGCTTCCGCCTTGGCAGCCGCAGCAGACGATCCATACGTAGCTAGGTAGGTTAGTTAGGCAGGCATAGTTAGCGTACGTATATGCACGGAGCTCTCTAAGTACATAAAATAATAATAAGCCGCCAGAAGTACGTAATAAATGTACGTGCATTCTTCCACGAGCATTTTCAAATATATTGTATTGTTTGTATATGTAGGTACTTAACGTAACTTATACCGATGCATTGCGAAATCAAATATGTTGGATGGTTTTCCTTTTTTTTTCTTTCTTTCTTTTTTCCAATGCGGAGAACAAAAAGAAACGTTTGCTTGTTATCTTATTCGATGGCATAGGTGGTACAAATGTGTAGCTTAAATGGGTCGTTGTAATAGCCTTGAGATGATACGAGTGCCTTGGTCATTAACGCGCCGTTGGTTCGATTAAATTGATTAGTAATTATATAACAATAATTGAAATTTTCCTATTACATGGAAATTCACTGCTGTGGGTAAGCACAAAGCAGAGTGTATTGTAAGACATTCTCAATGCATGGCATAAAAATGATTAATGAGCTTTAATTGCTGGTATATACTTTATAGCTATAGTCTGTTCAAGTTAAGAATGTAATCACAAAACACGGAAATTCATTTAAATTCACATAGCAGGACACAAAAAATATGGTTTTGTTTACATTTTTACACTTGATTTCTAAACTTCAAACTGATTTACAGTATGAATGGACCATATTTTCGGGGAAATTTTTCGAATTCAACACGAATAAAAAGTACTTGCAGACTACTTATAGATAGGTGAAAATTGTGTACAGCACTTCATATTGGTTTCAATGTTTTTTGTATAAAAGAAAGATTAATATAGAAACACAAAAATGAAAAATCTTTGTGATGCATATTCCCCATAACCCTTGAAAAAATACTAATACGCCGAATTTCCACCTCTGTCCTTTGGAAGCAATTATTTGCTCAAACGTGATACCAGAGCCATATTTTTGAATGATGTGATACCCCACTCTTACTTAAAAGCGTTGAAATTCTCGAATCTCAACATAATTGCTTCTTGATTTTAAAATCAAAAAATAATGCTCGATCCTGAATAGATTCAAGAACCTTGTTTGGATAATTTTTTCAATTGTTTTTTAAAGCAATTCATTTGAAATTTTACGTAGACAACTGGCGATTTGAAGAGCGAAAATGAACATTTTAGGGTTTGGAAAGTGGTTCAGATGGGGTATTGATTTTTTTCTCAAAAGTCTTTTTAAGCCCCTGCATTGTGAACCATGTTTCGTTAAAATCGATTTGATAGATTTTAAATAAAAACATTTGAGACTGGTTTTGAGGAAAGTCGACCTCGCTCAAGAATCACTTGAAGTAGGGTTCCAAAACTATGGCGATTGAAGTATGTTGATGCTACCTATTCACCAACGGAGTTTGGTCTCGATCACTCAAAAAAGAATTTTCTTTCAACTTAACTACTTATGGCCTTTTCTAAAACAACTCCAAATTCTTCATAATTCAATTTTGAAGTTTTGAGAATGCTCTAATTCAGTGATGTGTATGAATCAGAAGTACTTGCATTTTACATTACAATATACTATTGAGAAACTTAATCTCTCCTGAAAAGTTTTCTTCAGAGCTGTATTTAGTTTTTTTCTGCCCCAAAGCAAAGAAAAAATTGCGCCCCAAAATAACATTTTTTTTCCAGAACCCCCTCCTTTTATAGATTAAAATTTTTTGGTTCATGCTGCAATAAGAAAAAGTATGCATAGGGTGGAACGATTTCGACTTTTTTTCGAAAATCGAAACAGCTGACAGCACAAAAGATGTCATTTGGTGTCAAAATAATGCAGTAAAAATCTCATCCCCCTTACTCAAAATTAACTTATGCCGCAAGGGGTCCAAAATTTTCAAATTGAATAAATTTTCTCATGTAATCAAAAAATTATAAAAAGTGAAATAAACAACTTTTTAGGGTTCCAATC
>FIZU01036817.1:0-27368 GCA_900064475.1 Pseudococcus longispinus
CTCGCATTCATACTCGCATGTATTTGTATTGTATTCCTATTCATTATCGTTATCTCAAAGGGCAAAACCCGTCACTGCACTATGCGATACAAACTCGCCTCGCCTCGCTTATCGTAGGGTGCGCTGGCGAGTACTCGCATTCAAACTCGTCATCGCACATAAGCGAGGCGAGTGTGATGTCTCGCGATCAACGAACGACCTCGTGAAGAGCTCTAGTATCTACTAATGAAAAAAAAATCCTCTTTAAAATGAAACTAGACTATTTCACAAACATTTTGAGACTTAGAAAGCTATTTTTGGACCATTGGATGGTGAGCTATGCAACAAAACAAAAAGGTGATCCATATTCCTAATTTCTTACCTTCTGCTCTATCATTCTGGAGGGGCAAAATATTAAGTGGAAAATGCTCCACCGAAAACAATCGTTTTCAACTTCGAAGGTAAACAGTGAGGAAATGGGGAGGGGTAAAAAAATTGAGAGCTCAACATTTCACAGTTTCTAGATCCCCCTCCCCCTAATCAAATCAATTTGAAGTAGTATAAGTTCCAAAATCTGATTCGAGGGCCAATTGCCTGTGTCCTTTTCTGGGAAAAATATTTTCAATAAATTTTATAGACGAATTAATTTTTTTTTTGACATTCGGATCAATCAAACTAAACCTTCTTTTTTTAATCGATCAATTTTTCCATCACTAGAACTTGGGTAATTTCCTCCCCTCTAATTTCTATCACTCTTCTCAACCTATATAGACTTCTTTATCATCTCATCCAAAAATAATTTTTCACCTTGGCCAACGGCTCTCCTACGGCGCCACGTCCTCGTCGACTAGTGCTGCAGTAATTTTCCATACCGACGTGAAAATGAGACCAGCTATTTTCATTTCTATATCTTGATATACGATCGCGTGCAACAAAATCAACATCTTGTGATCGATACGAGAGAGCCGCGAGTCGTCTCAATGATGCCGTAATATTGACACTGAAACGCCATTAAAAGCATTAAAGCGCACGAGTATTCGAACTTGAGGAAACAGGTGCCTTCGTGTCCCCATAGTTACTACGACTTCGCGAGTACATTAAACTTTCAAGTAGTTTAGTTCGCGATTCCACATAAACATCGAGATATTTTCAATTCGGTATCTGCTGCGAGTGGTGTTTCGATAAATCAAACACGAAAATCCAATAATATCATAGGCGAATAAACATACCCAGCGTGGTACGCGTTGAATACCAAGTAATTTAAACGACCTTGAAATATTGGAAAGTGTTATCAATTGGCCGCAGAGTGTGGATTTGCAAGAGTGTACATTATGAGTACCGCAGGGGACAATTTCCATTATTGTAGATGTAACCATAGTCTATCCAGGTATATTTCACCTCATCCGTCATTCTTGGTATACTGCGATAGTTGGGTATTGTATTCGAACGAATTTTCAATCCCGTTGGAAAACCACGTTCGAGGTTGGATAGTGTTTTGTTTTGATTTGACAATCGTACCCAGGTATGGTCGATATATCCGTTCTATATTCGCCATATCGTACGTCGAGTCGATATTACATTAAAAATTCTTCCAATTACTCGGCTCTGGCGACCGCACAGTTGGCCATAAAGAAATCACCAACACCATGTCTTGGCCCAGCAGCGGAGACAAATTGGTAGGGAGATTTCATCATACTTTCTGTTTCTGTGGGCATTGCCCGTGAAGTTAGAAGAGCGATGGTTCCCCACCAGTCTTGACATTAAAATTGATACGATTCTTCGTAGGTAACCAGAGGTATACTTCAAGCTATCGTGGCTGGTACACAGAGTCGCAGGTTCTCCTTTCGTGAACGTGCACCAGCCGAGTCATCAAATCCACATTGTTGCACTCAGCTGCTAAAATAATTTCCAATTAAACATGGTCGTTGGTCAGCTGAATAAATTTGGCGTCACAGACTGCCTATTACGCAATGGCCCGCCAGCCAGCTGTTTTGTACCTTGAAGTCGCGTATACGATATGTGTCTGTCTCTGTTGCTCTTTTATTAATACGTATGATAAGAATTAGCTTATTTGTTCTGCGGAGATTCGCGGGCGCGCGTCTCTGTTTCAGCAGTTGGACTCGAAGCCTAAAAAAATGATTTATTCGAATGTTTCGAACTTTCGATCCCTCCACCATGTTCTCGTAATTTATCTCGTGAAGCAACCTTAGGTGTAAATTGGATATTTTGTTCGTGTTTGCCTATTGCACTATACTATGTCCTATCTGCATACCTTGAGTTAATTATAAATTCATGTTTATTTTGATTTATTTAATCGATTTCGATTATTACATCTTTATTAAACGCTAGACCGAAGATCCAAGTTCATAAATCACCACTCCAAACGACACATAGACAGCGAGGGAAAAGGTTGTCTGATTTCAATGACCGAGCATTAGATAATTTTGCATATGTGAGCGCGGTCACCTGAGTAGAAAAAATTCCACTTTCGAGGTGATTCGCTCAATTTCACCCTTCGATTTGATATTTCCTTTTAATTTTATTGCTTGTTAGTCGATCAACAACAAGAGTTACATGTCGGGTTGGTGTTCGTTTTTATTTCAGTCTTCGAGGTGTAATTTTCCTTTTGAGATATTTCACCTTTAATAAATAGCTATTACGTAACTCAAAATGTGACAGAATGATTCAATTTAAATATCAAACGTGAAGTGATTAGAGTTCGTTGCTCGGTTTATCACGACTCAGTTCCTAAAAATAGATATTAGACTAATTTCCGTTCACGTTGTTGAAAAGTTCATTTGTTTTTGATCTTGGCATAGAATGAAATGTATTGGTGAACCAAAAAAATGCATTTCTGATTTGCCAGAGTTTTATTATCGTGCTAAGTACTTGAGAATTTAAAAAAAAACATATTTTTGAAAATTTTTCCAATGTACTCACTTCTTTACGAATTCCACTTTTTTGTGGTTTAAATTGCATAACTTTTTTGTCTGTTTTTCAATTTTTAAACTTTTCGTGACTTGAATAAACTGTTCAAAATTTAATTGATTTTATGACATTTTTAAATTTAATAGGGTATTTATGATTTTTTCCCAATTTTATAACTTTTTCATGACTTTGACGTTTTCAAAATTTACGACTTTTCATTATGTGGATGGCTTTAATATGATATTATTCAAATTTTATTACTTTTATGTCGTGAAGTTTGACTTTTCATCGCATTTTATGACTTCAGTGATATTTTTCCAAATTTAATAATTTTATGGAATTTTTAAAATACAAATTTTATTTCATTCAATTTTTCTGTTCATTTAGTAACATTTTTTTTTGAAAAATCATGAATTGAACAACTTTTTCAAATTTTATTACTTTTATATTGCAAAGTTTGACTTTTCACCGAGTTTTATAACTTCAGAAAACTTTTTCAAAATTTAATAATTTTATGGAATTTTTTAAATTTTACGTTTGTTTTATTTTTCAATTTTCATGACTTTTTTTTAAAATTTTTTTAATTTGATTTATTTATTGCTGTATGTTAGCTATTGTTTCTTTAATAACTTGTAAAAAAAATCATCGCTTGAATAACTTTTTTTCAAATTTCATGACTTTTGATTTCATTGATGACTTCAATTATGGGAATTTTCAAATTGTATTACTTTTATACTGTAAAGTTGATTTTTCGTCAAATTTTATGACTTCAAACATCTCGTTTCAAATGTGATAACTTTAAGAACATTTACAAATTTTATTTCACAACTTTTTGTTTCTTCAATGACTTTATAAGAAATTCATGACTGGAACAACTTTTCTTAAATTTTATTACTTTTATACTGAAAAGTTTGACTTTTCACCTATAACTTCAGAAATCTTTTTCCAAATTTAATAACTTCAATTCTACAAATTTGTTCCATTTTTTATTTTTAAATTTCATAACTTTTTTCAAATTTTATAACTTTTGATTTCATTGATGACTTTAATATGTTTTTTTTTCAAATTGTATTACTTTTAGGAATATTGGAAGTTTGACTTGTCAAACTTTATGACTTCAGCGATCATTTTTCAAATTTTAATAACTTGATGGACATTTACAAATTGTTCCTTCAATTATTTAAAAAAAAAATTCATTACTGGAACAATTTTTATTCAAATTTTATTACTTTTATACTGAAAAGTTTAACTTCTCATCAAATTTCATGATTTCAGCAATCCTTTTTGGAATTTAATAATTTTATGGATTTTTTTTAATTTTACAAATTTGTTTCATTTTTTATTTTTAAATTTCATAACTTTTCTAAAAATTCATCACTTGAATAACTTTTTTAAAATTTTATGACTTTTAACTTCATTGATGACTTGAATGTGATTTTTTTCAAATTATATTACTTTTAAGAATATTGTAAAGTTTGACTTGTCAAATTTTATGACTTCAGCCATCATTTTTCAAATTTTAATAACTTGAAGGACATTTTTAAATTGTTTCTTCGATGACTTGAAAAAAAATTCAGTACTGGAACAATTTTTTTTTCAAATTTTATTACTTTTATACAGAAAAGTTTGACTTTTCATCAAATTTTATGACTTCAGCAATCCTTTTTGGAATTTAATAATTTTATGGAATTTTTTAAATTTTACGTTTGTTTCATTTTTTTAAATTTCATAACTTTTTTTAAAAAATTCATCGCTTGAACAACTTTTTCAAATATTATGACTTTTGCTTTCATTTATGACTTGATATATAATTTTATAGAATTTTTTCAATTTCACAAAATTTTATTTCATTTTTTAAATTTTATTACTTTTTTCTTTCCTGAATGACTTTAAAAAAATTATGACTTGAAAAACTTTTTCCAAATTTTATAACTTTTATTTTTTAGTAACTTTCCTGAATTTTAAAGCATATCTTCAAGTTTCACGACTTATTGCTTTTATTGAGCTGTTCATGATTTTTATGACGTTTGCCCAAATTTCATGCATTTTATCACATTTTTTCCAGTTTTATGAGCTTATTACTTTTTTTAATTACATGACTTTTTAAAATTGCATGACTTTTTTCAAATTGTATGTCTTTTTTTGTGATATTTATAATATTTCTTCAAATTTCATGGCTTTCATAACTCTCGATCCTTGCATGACTTCTTATGATCTTCGTGTTATTTTTTTAAATTTCAGAGCTTTTATGACTTCTTTAGTTTTTATGAATTTTATTCAATTTTCATGATTTTTTAATAATGTTTTTTGATTTTATGGTAAGTATGCATAATTTTTCTTCAAATTTTATGACCTTTACTGATCTTTAAAAACTTTTTTGAATTTTATGACTTTTATGACTTTTTTGTCAATTTCATGATTTTCTTGACATTTGTAGTATTTTTTCCAATTCTATGACTTTCATTGCTTTTTTTGACTTTCATGACTTTTTTTTATGATGCTTAATTTTTTTAATAATGTTTCTTAGGTTTTATGACTAATACCACTCGTTTTATACATTTTATTGCTATTTTTTAAATTTCACGACCTTCATGATTTGAATTGATGTTTTTCAAAATTTCACGACTTTTTTCCAACTTGTACGACCTTTCTATAATTTTATGACTTTTATAGCTTCCAATTCCAAATTTCTCAACTTTTTCTTTGATGAAAATTCACAGTTCACCAGACACGTACTATCTAAATGTACCTAATACCTGGCTAAGTTTATTATCAGCACCTTGAAAATATGATTAATCATACCCGAGCTCCATCTAATCTCATTCAAGTGTCCTAAAAAAACTGCTTATCGAAAGTAACACCTCACAGATACTCGATTGCAAATGATCGATCATGCAACTTTATCCAGCCAATACGAGCCTGTGAGTTTGTACAACCAGACTATACGAGCACAAAGCACGTGTAGATTGCGCAATGTAAACACATACAGACATAGTAGGTATTTGATACACAAATACGATCATGTGCCACGTTCTGTATACTTATACTAGAAAGGACCGTATATATTAGACATATGTAAAGCCACGTCAACCTATAATTATACCTCTATCGAACTTGTCGGCTTTCCAAAATATTCGTATAGACTATCAGTCTATCCGAATAACGTATCGAATTAAACTCGGCTCTATACGAAAGGCCGAAGATGGCGAGTAATTATAAACGTTTAACCGTGCATCGGCTATAGGTATATTTTAGTGGGACAATTCGTAATAACGACGAGCTATTTCGTCGTTGATTTATGTATATTATAATATAACCAGTCGGTTTAATTATCTATTATAACGAAACATGTGGCCGGCCTTCTTGATGAAAATTTCAAATTAAATCATACCCGGTGTCCAGATTTTTGATATTTAATCAAATTTTTCGTCGTTGGTTTAGACCATGAAAACAAAATCACGTATTTAGCGTAAGGCTATACGCATAGCTAATATCGTCACGAAAAAGGTTACGTCGAAGTACCTATAATAAATCTAGGAGAGTTGTACATTCCACTGAAAATTTTTCGACATTTTTTTAATTACGAATATCCGCATCAAGGATCCGGCTCTGCAGGCAGCAGCAGCATCGCCAAGGCGCCGCGTCGCATCGCATCGTGCCCGTTACGTAATCGAAGTCGGGTTAATTGGTCAAATGCGCGCGATTACGTCACGCTTCGTCGCGAAAGTAACTCTAGAAATAAATTCTCAGGTATTTGCTCGGTTCGACAAAATTTATTCGTCGTTTGTGTATCTACGAGTTGGTAGGGCTTCCGCCACAACGCGACAATGTGTCTATGGTCGCGTGTACCGAAACTGCATCCAGCAGACGTAGACAAGAATGAAAAAAAATTACGAACCGAACTGGTATCTCTGTCTCTACCGGTATTAAACTCGGCATAAAATATCACGCTTTAATAGTCGGCGTCACTTTCGGCGTGAAATACGCGTAAATTACGACGACGACTCGAAGTGTAAAAATAACACAATAGATAGCTAATCATCGTTACTCATCATTTGTGTAATCATCGATTGTAACAAAACGCAGATTCGGAAATACAAATTACCGTAGGCAAATTAACTATTCTAGCCGAGATTCCCTTCTACCAGCCACTCCCCTGAAAAAAATTACAAAACGTAGGTAAATGAGCGAGCAGGGTTATGTAATTTGTCGCGTCTGTGTAACATAATTCACGCGACGAGACGCCACGCCGAATGCTGAGCGCTAATCTTCAAAAAGGAAGAAATCTGAGACGAGGCAGAAGCCAATAGGTCAACTCGAAGTGATGAATTGCCGTTTATCGTGATTGATTCGACAGGATGGATGTTACTTCATCAGCTATCGTGGTCGACGTTGTGGTCAATGAAATGTCGAAGTCGTTTGATTTTTAATATGTTGTGGAGAAGTCGTGTAATTCGAGACTGGGAAAATTTGTAAGAATGGTATGAGCGGTTATTATTATGGGCATGAGATGAAGGAAGGGACATTTGACATAACAAAACTTTTGTCAATGATTGCTCGGTAGTGTTGGTCACATGAGAACATCAGATTAAGCATTGGTCACATAACTATAATAGGTATGTACTAACATTTGCCAAGTTATATTCCATTTGATTTGACACTTGGTACATGAAATGGTCACATCTGACACGTGTCTTGAGAAATGTGTCACATGTCACCATGAGCATACATCGTTTGCGCACGCTCATTGTTTTTTCCCTTTCTTTTTGCGACCCGTTTGCGCACGGTTTTGATTACAAAGAAAAGGAATGTGATTAATGAGTTTTTAAAAAATGTGAATCGTTTGCGCGTATTTTTAGAATTTAAAAACTTTGCTGCACTTCAGTGCTGTGGTTCTCAAAGTACAAGGAAAATTTAAATTTTGCTTTATTTAGAAGTGTTCAAATATATCGGCAAGATTGCGCAAGATTGTTACCCCTATTACTATGTAAAAATGATTTAATAAGTCTGAATACTCTAATTTAATATTAAAAAAAGAAAATGAAATTATGTCTATTAAAAAGGAGCAGTCATTAAGGAATCGCGCGCAAACGGCAAATCTCCGTCACCATCATATGACATGTTTCATACTTACTGACTTATATGACCACCCATGAGTAAATCTGGTGGATCTTTAGATCCAAATTTATGACTAAGAATTACAATTTCTATATTTTTTAGATCTTGTAGACTTGAAACAAAAGAATCATCTTTGACTCCACCTGTAATTTTTGACGACACTCGTCATTTTGAGGACACCCGTAATTTTTGACGACACCCGTAATTTTTGACGACACCCGTCATTTTTGACGACACTCGTCATTTTTGACGACACCCGTCATTTTTGACGCCACCCGTCATTTCTGACGACACCCGTCATTTCTGATGACACCCGTCATTTCTGACGACACCCGTCATTTCCGCCGCCATCCGTAATTTCTGACACCACGCGTAATTTCTGACGACACCCGTAATTTTTGACGCCACCTGTAATTTCTGACGCCACCCGTAATTTCTGACGCCACCCGTCATTTCTGATGCCACCCGTCATTTCTGACGACACCCGTCATTTTTGACAACACCCGTAATTTCTGACGTCACCCGTAATTTCTGACGCCACCCGTAATTTCTGACGCCACCTGCCATCTTGTCATCTCAGATGACACTTGACAATTGCCATCTCACTTGTCATTTGTCATATATCATTCCATATTACACTTGACAAATGTCATCCCATATGGCACTTGACATATGCCATCCCATATGTCATCCCACATGTCACTTGACTTATGCCATCCCATATATCACTTAACAGGAGTCATCTCATATGCAACCATCATATGGTATTCATCACTTTTGTGTCATATGACAACTATCACAATCACACTCATGTACCATTCTTTACAACACTCGTCAATTGTATCTCATATATGTTACTTAATATGTGTTGTATGACCTTTGTTACATTTGCATCGTGGAACTTTGTATCTTCTGTTCACTGCTTGATGAAAAAAATCTGAACTTTGTAGAGTGATCTATTTTCAGTGTTCTGCAATACTTGAAGTTTTTTTTATCATCTTTATTTTTTTTAAAGTAAATCGAAAAAAAATCCATTTTGTTCCTTCTTTCATTTAAAATGAGAAGAGACTTTGATTCCCTCCATTTAGCTGAATTATCAGAGTTCTACATATTTCCAATAGATTCTAATAAATTCCAAAATTTCCACATCTGCTCCAGCAGGTCGTTCACCACGACTATTCTTGACCTAATTCGATAAGTACACTTTATTTCTTGTACTGACACTGAATTTGCAGCACGAAAGCAGCAATATTCTGAGTAATACCTGATTTTTTTCCAACACCCATTTAATTTGTCTTTCATTCGATATTTGCCAGGAAATGTTCTTACGATTCATCTACAAAGATTTTCGTTTCTTTGGTGATTCCCATATTCTACTAAAAGGTTCTAGACAAGAGAACGGTTGTTCTAACATGGAATGACGCACCACCTCACCTCACCGCAATGCTGACCACCCTACTCTGTGTAATTTTGTACCTCAGTATATTCAATTTATTCCAATAATGGGAAAAAATATTGCTCATATTATCCAATGACGACACACATTGGTGTTGAACTCGGTATCACGATACCAAACTGGTTAAATTGTATAGTCACGTGTCTTGAAATTTTCTCGTGACGTAGGTTCGAGTAATTCCCCTGGTATGTAAATGTATCGCTGGTCCACATCCAGGAGTGAGTATATAGTGAACAATTGGAAAGAACCAGTTCAAATAAATGGTTCTATTGAACTTGACAAACGAAGCACGAGGGAAAAATTCGAAAAGTGAGGAAATTTCCATATCGAACGTACGATAAGAGAATTTCACAGTTAATATGTCTATTCGGTATGGATCATTTGTCATCTATTGGATCTCGTACGCGTTTACATAGTGGTGGGTATCCATTCGCTTCAATGAAATAGTAACCTTGACGAAATGCATTGCTCAGATGGATACCGGCGATAACCTTGATCGAATATAAAGAGCGAAATTAGTTTGGAGAAGATAATCAGTAATTATGATTTTGTTTTCGATTTCATTACAACGGATAACGCAAGCTGATTGACATACGTGCGAGTATTTGGATCTTTAAATGGGTATTTTTAGATGCTGCGGTGCTCGGGTGGATTTTCTTCTTCGTTTGTATTCAAATGTACGACTGATAGACTTGGTCGATTTTTATAAACGCGATGTTTTTCTCATTATAATAGCGCAATGGTATCCGAGTTATCTGAAATTTTTTTATTCGGCATTGAATAGGTTTTTTTTTCTTCTTCGTCTTTTTTAATGACAGATATATGTTGTTTTAATTTTAATTACGCGTACGTGGTGCCATAGCCTATTGGTGCTTTATCGATTCCCAATCTAATCATATACGGAGATATTTTTTATACTTCTCATAAATCCCCGCACTCGACCTTGACTTTAACGTTTTAAGGTGTCCGTAACTTTGAAATTATCGTCGCTGCAGCGAGCCACGCATGCTGATAATGAAACAGAAGGATTTCATCTTCTCTGGCCGCGCACAGCTATGCAGATGATGAGCTTTCGAGCTTATTAACTCGATTGATGCACGCAGATGAGTCTGATTTTAATGAAAATACGATGCATTGTTTTTCAAAAAAAAATTTTAACTCCAGTAATTTTTTGTATTTTTTATACTTCTCACCTTGAGTCACGCTTTGAAAAAGAATCATGAAATTTGATATATTCTTGGGTTCTTTTTTCACCTTCAGGTTAATATAATAAATCTTTGAATGTTGTCAGTACTAGATGAAGGGGGAAAAAATCGAAATTTGAATCCGCTGAAAATCTAATTATATGCTGAATTTTGATGTGATAATCAAGGGCATAAATTTTGTTTAGGTCAATTAGGGTCAAAATTTGGCGAAAATGAGATGCGATCGATTGAAAAGGTACGAGTGCAAATGAGATTCAAGGGCTTGCAACGACGAGTAAATTTGCCAAATGGATCTTGAAAAGTTGAAATGTTGACAGTTTTGAGGTTATTGGTTGGCAATTCGACTGTTTCGAAGGTTTTAAGTTGCTGCAGTTGGTAAATTCATTAGAACAAATACAAAAAATGTATTGGTTTTGTAATTGCTGATTTTTTAAAAATCGTTCAATTTGCAAAATTTGACATTTTTAATTTTTTTATACTAGGTATCATAAAAAATTTTTATTTGCAAAAATTGCTCGATTTACAGAACTTGCTGAATTTACACAAATTGCTCTATTTTATGAAAATTGACCGATTTGACACTCGGAAAAATTGACTTTTATGTAAAAATTGGTAAATTTTCAAAAATTGCTAAATTTTTAAAAACCCGTTTCATTTTTTAAAATTAATGTAGGTATATTTCACACAATTGAAAAAAGTGACCATTTTGTAAGAATTGTTAAATTTCTGAAAATTGTTTGACTTGCAGAAATTCGTTGATTCGTAGAGTTGACCGAATTGCTAAAATGCTTGGGTTTGTAAAAATTTGAATATTCTGACAGTATCAAAAAATTGATCATTTTGTACAAATTGGCAAATTTCCAAGCATTACTTTATTTGTAAGGACATCTCAATTTTCAAGAATAGGTCAATTTGTGATAATTTTCCAATTTGGAAAAATTGACCCGAAGTTAATTAGGTATTTTTAAAGAAAATTGTTCAATTTTCAGAAATTGTTTCATTTTCAAAATTGGTTGAGTTGAAAACACTAATCGACTGTTAAAAATTAGCAAATCTGTAAAAATTACTCAATTTTCAAAAATTGGCCAAATTTTTCAAAAACCGTTCAAGTTGTGAAAATTGATTGGTTTATTTGTAAAAATACCTCTATTTTCAAGAACTGCACGATTTGTGAAAATTGACCTAAAATTGATCATTTTTAAAGAATTGTTTCCTTTTTTAGAAATATTGCTCGATGGTCAATGGCTGGAAAATTTGCAAAAATATCTCAATTTGTTAAAACTGTTGAATTTGTGAAAATTGAAGCATTTGACTCATTTGGAAAAAGTGATCAGAATTGTTCAATTTCTAGAAATTGATTGATTTGCAGAAAGAAAATGATACCTAGGGTTTATAGGGGTGACTTAGCCCTCAGCACCGAGTTTGAAATTATCCAGAGGAAGTTGGTTCTTATGGTATAAAACTCTTCTGACAAAATTTTTAACTCGATATCTCACTTCTAACTCGTTATGGTGGAGGAAAGGGGGGGTATGCGAATTTTCATTAAAAAGTTGATATTTTTGGCAGTTTTTAACCGAATTTTTACAAATTTGCAGGGTTTGCATATATGATAGGCTCAAAAAATTGAGCATTTTGTACAAATTAACAAATGTTTAAATATTGGTTTATTTGTAAAAATACCTCAATTTTCAAGAATTTGTTCAATTTGTAATAATTTTGAAATTTTTGAAAATTTACCCAAAGTTGATTATTTTCAGACTTGTTGCATTTTCAGGAATTGGTCGATTGTTGAATATTGGCAAATTAGTAATAATTGCTCAGTTTGCAAAAATTGTTCAATGTGCGAAAATTGTTTAATTTGCAAAAATTGTTCAATTTGCAAAAATTGTTCAGTATGCGAAAATTGCTCAATTCGCAAAAATTGCTCAATTTGCAAAAATTGCTCAATTCACGAAAATTGCTCAATTCGCGAAAATTGTTCAATTTGCAAAAATTGCTCAATTTGCAAAAATTTCTCAATTCGCGAAAATTGAAGTATTATTTTGCACAATTGAAAAAAGGGCTTTTTTGCAAGAATTTTTCAATTTCCAGAAATTGTTCGACTTTCAAAATTTTGTTGATTCGTAGAAATGGACTGAATTTCTAAACAGTTTGGGGTTGTAAAAATTTAGATACTTTGACAGAATCAAAAAAAAAAAATTGACCACTGGGAAATTTTCAAACATTAGTCTATTTATAGAAATACCTCACTTTTCAAGAGTTGCTCAATTTTTGATAATTTTTCAATTTGTGAAAAAAATTGACGTGATTTGAAGTAAATCATTTTCATGAAACTGTTCGATTTTCTGAAATTGATCAATTGTCAAAAATTGGACCAATTTCCAAAATTTGGTTGATTTACGAAAATTAAATAATTGTTTTAGCAACAGAATCGATTTTTGGGTTTTATTTTCGGTTTTTCCAACCAAGTTTTTAACATTTTGAAGAAAAAAATACATAAAATTCGAAAAAACTGTCAAAAAAGAAGAAAAAAAGCCACAAATTGCCACCAAATCCCATCAAAATCAAAAACTGAAATGAATGTTTTAATTTTGAATGAAATATTTTCGAAACAAAATGTTTTCGAGGATAAAAATTTGAATCTTGTGGGAAGGAGAGGGTAGATACTCCTCGATTTTCCCATATCATCCTGAAGTTTGAACCTACTTCCTCAAATAATTAGATCAAGTATCTATGGTGGTTTTAGCATAGGATCGCTGACTCTTTGATATTTTGGATTTAGAAAAATTTTCAGATTTCCATTGACTTTTTGGGTGGAAAATTTCAGAGAAATGCTGACTTCTAGACAGTTTGTCAGACGAACACTTTAGACTTTTTGGAATGAGAAAATTTTGGAAATCACTTCAAATTTCCACTTACATTTCGGACTCAAAAAATCTCAGAGATAATGCTGACTTTTGTCAGGCAAACTTTTTAGAATTTTTGGTCTTGGAAAATTTCAGAGATCTCGCTGACTTTCAGACATTTTGTCAGACTATTTTAGATTTTCTAGATTTGAACATTTTTTTAGATTTCAAACGATATTTTGGACATGGAAAATTTCAGAAATTCTGACTTTTTCGACTTGAAAAAATTTGATCAAGTCTTCAGTTGACTTCTGAACTTGGGAAAATTCAGATTGTTTCAAAATTTGGCTTTTAGACATTTCAAAGGGGCATGACAACATTGTGTCCGACTCTTTGAACTTACAATTAGATAAAGTTGGATATTATGTCAGACTGGAATGTTCACTTCAGTTTAGCATAACAGAAAGAGCAAAAGCACTATGTTTTATACTTTAATGGGTAGTATGAAAATGGAAATGCCCAGGGGGGATTTTTCGTTCAATTTTTCGAGAATTCACCCTTCCCTTCATCTTCTGCCATCTGCGTCATCATGCTTAATTTATTGTATAAACTCGACCCCTAAAAAAAACCACAAATATGAACCGGAACCACTCACTGGGCATCGTCATTAACCAAATATTACAAGGTGTTTAGATGCGAACTCGTAATCATGACGTATGTAGTTCACATTCACACTTGAAGAACACCTTTTTTTTATTGGATTTTGATACTTGTAATGTACGTACACTTTTATTACAAATAAAACATATGTTTACATGTTAAAGAAATAAAATACACGTACGAATAATGTTTGTAAATCCAATTATGCAACATTGTCGTCATGCGGTGCTTCGAAATATATATTTCCGGTATATTTGAGTTCAAGAAGGTGGGGCGAAAGGAGACCATCATTTTAAAGCTAAATTTTCAAGTATCTATGCATCATGAATGGAATTAAGTACCTATACGACAACTCCGATACAGAAAAATCATCGACTACACACGCTGGAGTATTTTCGTATGACGTAAACCCTCACATGACAGGTCGATATCGTATAAAGCAATTAAAAGGAGAAAAAATAATAATTTCAACCCAAATACCGACCAATTAAAACCACTCGACTTGGATAACTGGACTGGGCAATAGGCAATACGTACGGCTATTAACAGCAACTGCGAACTAGCTGCAGAGCCTATAGTCGTCGAAGAGAAAGTAGTGTTAATGTAAACATCGTTGTACCACCAATACGCAGCTCGCCCGATAGTTGCGTAAATATTTAACTGGAAATCGAATTATAGTATACAAGAGTTTGAGATGTCAAGGATTCGTATGTGTGTGTCGTAGGTACAAATACGTACAGGTATGATCCAGTATGCAGCGTACTTTTTTTTTTACTCCTTTCCGATCAGCCTGCAATCTGCATACAGCTTTCGATACCAGAGAAGAAATTCAAACTTAGAATCGAGTATCAGATTATTGTGCACGTGCGAGGGACAACGCAGGGGGGGGGGGAATGTTTCGCAGACTATATAAAAGCATCTGTACAGAGTGGTAGCAAAACAGGTGCATGATGGATTTTTTTTCATAAATGACTCGTCGGTGCTTTATTGCGTAAATATCGGAGAAAAAAAAGCCAGATACGATAAACGTGTAATTACACACACGAATGGTTACTTCGTATTTTATTTCATATGGTTGTATTTTTTTCATCACGCGTATAAATCATTTACACATAACTCCTCTGGCGCACGTCCTCAACCTCGTCATTATACCGCCATCCTCAGCCATGCTGCTTTTGAAAATTCGTAGGTACCTGCAATTTCAAAACGTTTGGATGACCTTTGACGCCGAATGGCTTTTCTAGCCACTCGACACGTTAAAAAGCGATAGTAACCTTGACGAATTCAGCTTACTTTAGATGGGAGTACATTTGTGTGCAGTTGTTCTCTTAGACGTGGTGTAAAGCTACTGCACTATTATGGTTATTAATTGATATGCGATTGCTAAAGTTGAATTTTACCCGGTTATCGGGTTCGGTTTAAGGATCAACTTTATGTATTTTGTATCGAATAAATATCGATGGTTGAATCAACTTCGTAATAACAGCATTACATTTAACGACGACTTTGGAAAAAGTACATGTTGAAGATGTTAGATATTATCTGTGAGAAATTCTAATTGCTGATATATGTTAATGGATTGGTGAGTGAGTCAGTTGCAATAACGAAATCAAAAATGAATCTTGTTTCAAAATCAGTTGGAAATGAAACGAAATGCTGATGCACTCTCAGTCTAGTGTCAGTTCTAGAAAAATTGTATGAAAAAAATGTACCATTTTCTTATTAAAATAGTGAGATGCAATTGCAGTTTGGGCTAGCAAGGGGTTTTTGATTTTGAAATGTTCCTTTCGGTGTCCTGATCAAACATCAAAATGTTCCTGAACCTCACCCTTTGGAATGTCCTCCAAAAGTGCATCCAAAGCAGCCAGCAGGGATGGGCAGAAGTCACAAAATTGGGATTTCGAAATCCGAGTCTGAATTCTTTTGATGAGAATTTAGAATCACAGAATCATCAGAATCCGGGTCCGTTACGCCAGTGCTTCGTTTGTGCTTGATTGTGCACATAAAATTTTCGTTTGTGCTCACTTTGTTCTTTGAGTAATTGAAAAGGGCATTGGGAGGAGCTGAGGTGACGCAGCCCTCCCAAAACGGAAGGGGGTTCAAAAAAGTGTCAATCGTTTGTGCTTCGTTTGTTTTTGATTGTGCATCACTCAGTGGGAGGGGCTGGCCCCTTGAATCATAGCCCCTTCAACAAAGACAGCACAAACATCGACCATATACTCTTTATATAGACCGCTCGTAGAATACTTGAAATCTTGTGGAACAGAATTCTGACAGAGTTTTTCAGGAATGCGTCTCCGCATGCGTGAAATAACCCGCCCTTCCACCTGTATTCTTCTCGCTTTGGTCCCGCTGCTCTCTCATACCCACACCACCCTCTACAACATCAAACTCGCGCATGCGGAGATGCATTCCGGAAAAACTCTGTCAGAATTCTGTTCCACAAGATTTCAACTATTCTACGAGCGGTCTATATAATGAATATATGGTCAATGAGCACAGATGATTTTGAGTGATGCACCTTGAAGCACAAACGAGTGACACTATTGCGAACACCTCCCTTCCCACTCTTTTGTGGGAGGAACAGGCCCCTTTATTCCTAACCCCTTCAACGAAGACAGCACAAACGATTTTGAGTAGTGCACCATCAAGCACAAACGGAGTACAAACGATTGACTCTATTTTAGACCCCCCGTCCACTCTTTTGTGGGAGGGGCTGACCCCTTTATTCATAGCCCTTTCAACAAAAACAGCACAAACGATTTTGAGTGATGCACCTTCAAGCACTAACGAAGCACAAACGATTGACGCCACTCTCATTCCTCTCACCCATCGTTAACCGCATTTATGTAGAAAACCTTTTCTTTGTTAGCGGCTTGGACGAGGCTTGAGTACAAGTTCAGCTATGAAGGGATGAGGTTCCAATTTCATTAGTGCACAATCCTCAGCTTCAGACTCAGAATCCTGGATCGAAATATTCTGAATCTGGATTCTTGGGTTCTGTTTCCAGAGTCTGCTTGTCTCTGACCCAACGAGATCCTTTCACTGTTTTTTGCCTATAACTCTCTGAATATGAGTTTAAATGAAAAAATGAGAGAGAGAGAGACAAGACAAATTTTATTCGGTACAGCGCACGTGCAGAGTGCACTTTTCACGAATTTGTAAGAGGTTACGACGAAACATAGTAATTGAATAAACGAGGTAGGAAAAAATAAATAAAAACCTACAAAAATTAAACTACTTATAAATTAGATTCTTGAAAACTTTCAGCGTTAGTCTTGAGGGTAATGAAAAAATGATCATGAGTGAAATTAAAGTTCATACAGCTTGCAATCAAAAAGCATATATCCATTTTTTTCGAAAAGTGAACGGGTGGCGCAAAAATAGGCTTTGAAATATACATGCGAATTTGACATACCAAAGACAGCAAAAAATTTTCCCCTCTTCCCAATAAGTCTCAATGTGAAGCCTTTTTTTTCTTTAAATGATTATTAATGACTCAGTAAAAATCCCCCCCCCCAAATGTGGAATTATTAATCTAAAAGTATTACATTGAAAACATCCATTCGATTAACCCCATAGGTATTATTCAAAAACAAATGGAAGGACTGAACGTTCCAGGGGCGAAGTTGAGATTTTTCCACTCTAGGCTAAAATTTAAATTCCGTCTTTTCAGTTAAGAATTACCTCCCCCCCTCCCTCTTCAAAAATTTGAATTTTTGTGAAACAATTTATTAAACTTTTTAGTTGACATGTCCTTTCGAGTGAAGTGAAAAAAAAAACATTCCTCGGATTTCGACTAAATCCAAGGGGGTGGTTTATATTGAGTTGGAGATGCATCCTAGAAAATTTTAGATCCCTAGCTCAAAGCGGGAGGGATCTGAGGGTGCTCAAAATGAGGTCACTTGAAAAAAAAACGCAATTTTTGGATTTTTTTAGGTTGGCCACCTGCCTGGTACGAATACCTCGACCACCCCACTGAAAAAGTGCAATTCAAGTTTCTACACGTCCTCAGACCATTGACCTCGAAATTGGATGCCACTTATTGCCCTCTACCAGGAGGTCAAAAAATTCCAGATGACTGAAAAATTGAGACTTCTGAGTTTCAAAAAAATTGAATAACCTGCGATTGGTACCAAAACTGGATGTAAAGAGCTTCAATTGACCCAGAAAAATTATTTCGATCAAAAAATTGAAAATTTTCCATTGCAGTGTTGCCAACTTTCGATTTTTGCAAAAATTGATTTGTAACTATGAAAAATTTAGAAAATATTGATTTATTATAAAAATCGGAAATTGGCAAGATTGCAATGGAAAATTTTCAATTTTTTTAATCAAAATTCCTGATTTTTCAATTTTTTTTAAAATTTACTGCCACATATTTTTAAAAAAATTTTTCATCACGTATTTTTTAATTCTTCGATTTTTTTCTTCAAATTTTGTCGCTGCGGGTTATAGCCGTCTGAGCCCCCCCCCCCCCTCCGTAAATCCATGCCTGGAACGTTCTATTTGTAAGTACCTTACTTCTAAATCACAAATTGAATTCCTGATTAGATAATTTGAATGAAAAATTTTAGGACTGTGTTGAATTTAATTCAATTTGAACAAGAAAATGCAAGAAATGAATGGTACACTTTGAAAAATTTTCAATTTGAGAGATTTGGTATACTTCAATAGAAAATCGATCAACCCTTCTGTGCCCAGGAGAGATCTGAAGGATGAAATTTCAAAATTTTCATTGAATCGTGTAGACCCAAGTTAATTTTGTGGAAGAGTTCGTTTTCATCAGTGCAAATTATAATTTCGCACAGGAAATAGGATAGAATCAAGATTACCTACTTTCATTTTCCTGTCTGAGATTTGCCATAAGTTGAAAAAAAATTAGAGCAACATTTTTTGAACGTTTAAATTCCTGGGGGGGGGGGGGTGAAAAACTGAAGGTATGCAAGTGCTAAAATGAAGCTGTGAGCAAATTTCCATGACGAAAAAATCTTCTTGCTGAAAACTTGAAATATTCGAGTGTGAGATGCTTTTCAACATTTCATGAATTTTCCTTGAAATATTAGATATTCTTCAACATTCTTAATGTTTCTTTTCAACTCATAATTGAATTTTCGTTGAAATGTTGCATTATAAATGTGAAATTTTGCTCGTAGTGGTAAATCAATATTTTTTGATACTGTCATTAACCTGTACCTACTAATCAATATTTTTTTCGTTTGTTTGTTTCAGGTGAGTGACACATTTCATGGTAAATTGATGAGAATAAGAAAACATAAAGAAATGAGTGAGCTAATACGAGTATTTATAAGCATCATAATTTTTTTGTAGCTGTAGTATAAATGTTATTATTCAGAAAAACCATTGACATTCGTTATTTTTACCTTTACCCCAATTTTTAAGGATACCTGCTTGGCTTAAAATTTTCAGTAAAAAATGAAAAAAGTTATTTTCCATAAAATTTTTCTCGGAGTGATCTTGATTTGGATATTTTTACAGGAAAAAAAATTTAGGTTTTCCACAGTTCAACAAAATATTGAAAAGTTGAAAAAAACATGACGAAAAAAAATTGAAAATAATTAACATTTTGGACTAGAAAATTCTTAGAAATTTTTGATTTTTTTAAATTCAGGAAAATTTATTTTGCTTCAAAATTTGACTTCTAAATATTTTTTGTCAGATATTACAGCCATAAGACATGGCATTCAACTACTCACCCTTAAAACAGAAAGAGATGTTATGCAAAAATTTCAATTCTTCCCTCACCATTTTTTTAATATTGTCGTTAAAAAAAAGTTGAAAGTTTGAATTTGTAATCCTGATATTCCAGAGCCCTAAATGACCTGAAACACAATTTTTTTCAATTTTATGAAATTAAAAACAAAATGACCATTTTTTTGAAAAATTACGATTCCTGTGCTAAAATAAAAATAAGGGTGGAAATTTTTCATCCCACTACACTCTGAAAGTTCTCTGCCAGCGACGGACGAAAAATTTTCACTCTTATCTTGATCTCAACACAAGAATCAAAGATGAAAATTTCCTGAAAATAATTTGCTAAGATGTAAGATTTTTTCAAAAATTGCTGTAGTCAATTTGTACAAAAAATTTTTTATTCCTATTCGAAGAATGCAGCGAATGAAAATTTTTCCTCAAAAATACTCACTATATAAATAATGTACGAAGTAGAATTTGACATAATTTTCCCCATTATTTCAAGTAGGTAGAATATTACATCATTTTTCCTAGAAAATGGTGTTGAAAATCTGAAAAGCTTTGAAAGCAGATTTCCTGTACAAATTTTTACAGCAAATCGAAATCTCTTCATTTTGTATTTTGTTATAAAATTACGAAAATTCTTAATTTTTGGGTCATTTGAAGCCCTGAAATATCCGAATTACGAACTCAAAATTGTAATTATAAAAAAATTGGAAGGGGTAAAATTGAAATTTTTGCCATGAAAGTTGGTAATTTTGATTCCATCCTTATTTTCTATGTAAAATTTTAATTTTTACTAATAAAAATGACCTCGTGTCGTGCATTAACTTGACTTCAGTCTATCTCATGCCAGGAAAATATTGATATTTCACTCATCAGATCTTTATTGGGCCCAAAAGGGTTGAATTTTGGTAAAAAGGCAAAATTGTAAAATTTTACAAACTTTTTATGATTTTCGTATATTAAATAATCATCAATAATAAAAATCAACTTCGTCGCAACAATATTGCAACTACCTATGCTACATAATTACAGCTTCGTGTACGTAGGTAAACGACGTATACGACGCATCGCATCGTCCGCGTTCCCAACTCCGTAATAGTTGGTAAATTCCTCCCCTTCTTGGTAACATGGCTGCAGCCAAGACTCGTTTTGAAAGGAAGTCTTATTAGATGAGCTTCCTGATCTAGTTCCAACGTATCAGGAAGTTCTTGGACGGCGACATTGGTTCACTTTGGTATAAACATTATGTGTAGGTACTAGGTACGAGTATATGATATGCCTTCTTGACTCCGCCACCTTCACATACGCCTCTCTACGCGGATCAAGCTCGGGTAGTCAAAATAGCTACTTATTTTTCTCGAACGGAACGGTTCACGGTTTAGCCGAGTAAGCTCGTGTAAGAATTCGTTGTTTTGTTGGGAACTTTCCATTCGTATTTTTTGCAACGGTTTTAACTCCGCGATGACGAGATAATGAAACGTGTTCGAGTGAGAATTATCGTATTATGTTGACGAAAAAATTCGTACCGATTGATACGTCTTCTTGGTATTGAAATAATCAACTGTAGATTGAGATGCTGTGGAATTTGCATGATGGGTTTAGAAGGTCGGGGTCGTTTCGTCGAGTTTTGTGTGCAAAGTATAGATAAGAATTATCTCTTGGTGTGTTTTTTGTTCGATGTCGAGGTTTGCTAATGTTTGATAGGTTTTTAAAGTATCTAATGTAATCGACGTAATTTTTACACCAAATTTGTTCCAAAAAATCGATTTTTTTTCAAAAATTATTTTTTGATACAGATGTTAAGAATCCTTCGCAAATAATTATGTAAAAATGTTGTAAAAAACGTGAATCATTGAAACGCTTTGGAAATGGTTCAGAACCCGCATGAAAATTGACCGAAGGATATTGAAACTATCGCTTCAAAACCACGAAAAAGTTGTTCAAATACGATAATTTTATTCAAAATGTCATAAAAATAGGTTTAAAATACTTTTCAAATCGTTCCAAAAATCGCAGAAATTATTGAATAAAAATTGAAAAAAAAATGAAAAGACAGTCGAATTGGTTTTAAAAAATTGCTATAATTTTTGGCGTATTTTCTACTATTTATACGATATTTTCAACGATATCTCTCTTTTTGGATTTTTTTATAATGTTTTATACCATTTTTACCGCATTTTAACAACTTTTTTGACATTTTTTGCAACTGTTTTCAATGTTTTATTTTTTCTACGCCGAAACTGATTTTTGGATGGTTTTTACAGCTTTTATTAAATTTTAACAAATTTTGAAAAAAAAACTTCGAAAATTTTTACAATTTTTCAAAAATAATTTTTTAACAATTTTTTTCTGTTTTTTTGGAGAACTTCCGGATAATTTTATGCCAATTTTACACGACTCCCACAATGAAAAGTCACTGAATTTTCATTTCATAGCTTCTTATTAATTTGCTTTGTTAAAAAAAAATGGCCCAACAAAGTTAAAGCATAATTAATGAAAAATTTCAGACTAATGAAGATTAAAATTTCATGAGGGGAATTTCATGGACATTTTTTAATGCTTTGTAACGAAAATTTATAATATTTTTGGTACAAAGTAAACCTTGATTAAAGTATGTTGGGATTTTGCCCCCCCTCCCCCTTCACACCACATAAAATGATGAAATTTCAGCTTTCGAATGCCTTTTCTCAAACATTCTAACTCAATGCATTTACTTCTTTTGAAAAAGTAATTGATATTTTTTACAATTTTACTTAAAAATCACTTTTTTTCGTCAACCCCCCCACCCCCTGCTGAAAATTGAGGATGAGGGCAGCAAAATTTTGCATAAAGAATAGTGTAGGGCACACAATCGACTTTATCGAATATCTTGACACCAAAAAGTAAGAACAACTTATTTAGATGAGAGAGGAACGATATTTATGGCATTTTTAGGCGCGACGGGGGTGGGGGGGGTGTAGGGCTTTGAAAACTTTATTGTATCGGGCAGGATTACCACAGCTGGCGATTTCTCAATACATACTTTGTGACTGCTCGTGATTTGCCTGATGATTTTTCGTCTTTAAATCTAGTTTCTTCGTTAAAAATGACCAATTGAATGAAAAAAAAAAATCAAGATTTTTATAACCTTGGAATCGCGTTTTCATTTTTTTCATGTCATGCTGATTTTTAGACATTTTGTCAAATTTTTTTGGACTTGAAAAAATTTTCAGCTTTCTACTGAATTTTTAGGATTGGAAAATTTCAGAGATAATGCTGATTTTTAGATATTTTGTTTGGCTATTTTAAATTTCCTGGACTTGAAAATTCTTTTATTCAAACAATTTTTTTGGATCTAAAAAATTTCAGAAATTCTGACTTTTTCATTTTTGAAAAATTTTATAAATTTTTCTGTTGACTTTAACTTTAAATTGGTACGAAGTCACGCGGACTTTTAGACATTTTGTTAGAATTTTTTAGATTTTCCAAACTTGAAAATTTGTTTAGATTTCAAACGATTTTTTGAATTTTGAAAATTTTAGAAATTCTGACATTTTTGATTTTGAAAATTTTTGTAAATCAGGTAGTCGACTTTTGAACTTGGAAAAATTTTAATTGTTTCCTTTTAGAAATTTTGTTGAAAATTTTTAGATTTTCTAAACTTGAAAAATGTATCAGAATTAAGACGATTTTTTGAATATAAAAAATTATAAAAATTCTGACTTTCATTTCTGAAAAATTTTATAAATTTGTCAGTTGACTTTTGAACCTGTAAAAATTTAGATCGTTTCGAAGTCACGGGGACTTTTAGACATTTCGTTAGAATTTTTTAGATTTTCCAAACATGAAAATTTTTTTAGATTTCAAACAATTTTTTGGATTTTGAAAATTTTAGAAATTCTGACTTTTTCAATTTTGTAAATTTTTATAAAGTAGGTAGTTGACTTTTAAACTTGGAAAAATTTTAATTGTTTCGAAGTCACACGGACTTTTTGACCAATTTTTGTCAGAATTTTTAAATTTTCCAAACATGAAAATCTTTTTTAATTTTAAACGATTTTTTGGATTTTGAAAATTTTATGAAAGTCTGACTTTTTTGATTTTGAAAATTTTTATAAAGTAGGCCGTTGACTTTTAAATTTGGAAAAATTTAAATTGTTTCCTTTTAGACATTTTGTTAAAATTTTTAGATTTTCTAAACTTGAAAAATGTATCGGATTTCAGACGATTTTTTTGGATTTAAAAAATTTCAGAGATTCTGACTTTTTCAATTTTGAAAAATTTTATAAATTTTTCTGTTGACTTTTGAACCTGGAAAAATTTAGATTGTTTCGAAGTCACGCAAACTTTTAGACATTTTGTTAGAATTTTTTAGATTTTCCAAACTTGAAAATTTTTTTGATATCAAACTTTTTTTTGGACTTGGAAAATTTCGGAAATTCTGACTTTTTCGATGTTGAAAAATTTTATAAAGTATGTTGACTTTTGAACCTGAAAAAATTTAGATTGTTTTAAAGTCACGCTGACTTTTGGACATATTGTCAGAATTTTCAGATTTCAAACGATTTTTTGGACTTGAAAATTTTCAGAAATTCTTACTTTTCAGGGGGGTATTTTTTTATCGTTCCCTGCGATTTTACGGCAACCCCAGTTGGTAACCCTGTATCGGGGGCCCGAGCTCCCTCTCGCTGGCCCTGAGTATTGGGTCTCCCTTCCTCCCTTTTTCCTCACGGTATATAAGGTATTTCCTACGATAGTAAATCTGAAAAAAATTCAGCTACCATTGTTCTTTTTTTTTTAAATTTCATTTATTTTATTTTGTGTATTTTTTAAAGAGCAATAAAAAATATGCAAAATGTAAACCACTTACAACGTACGTACGTTAGTCACTTTTAACGAAGCCTTGAAGTGATAATTCTATGAAGTATGTTTTACATAAATGTAAATGAATAGAGAAAAGAACGAGCAGAAGCAACGGTACCTTGACAATGACTTTTAAAAAAAATATGGAAAAATGAAATAAAAAATTGCAATTATTTACTTATTTTTTTAAGTTCTTTTTTTGTGGAAGCGTTAGAACACGATTTTATTGTAATAAAAGTGGAAAATTCCACAACTTTGAGCTTCATCTATTAATGTTTTTTTTCAATTCTTTTTTTCCCTTTTCCCACGTAAGTATTTTTTATCCTCTATCACCGAATTTTTTCCAAGTCCTATTATACTTGAACTTGGTAAATTCCAGTTAAATATTTCTCCCCTCAAATACCAACATTTCAATCCGTCTCTCTTTAAACCGCAGTGCAAAAATTATCCTCTTAATATCCGTTATTCTTCCAACGATTCCGTTGCTGCCTTCAAGTATTCGAAATAATTACCAACGTGACTCAATACGAGATGAATTTTTCGACGAAATATCGCAATCGGATAAATTCGCCTAGCAACACAAACGTACATATTTTTGCAGTTATCTCGCGACCTGCGGGGGTATTATTATTTCTAATTCTAATCTCGGCCGGTTAATTAACGCCATGTACACATCGTTGGTATAATCATGAAAAAAAATTACAGATAGGTAATCAAATTGCATTATTATACGATGGAGCGTGTAACGTGGCCAGTGGTCAGCTGCAGAGAGGATTGGAAGAGGGCAAAATGAGTTAAAAAACAATAATCTTGGTATGTTTGGAAGCATCATCGTTGCTAACAGTACAACTGGGTAATTGGATGGTCGAGGACATTGTTAGTTGTATGTTTGCAGATTCGTATAGGAAGATGAGCTATAAATGTTTATAATTTACCAAATCGTTGATATATGTTGCGGAGTTGTGGTCGATAGGGCTATAATCGTACGTAAATATAAGTTGATTACTTTATTACGTAGAGTGTATTAAAACCTGCTGACGGTTTGCTGGGGAAAAATTGATGAAATTTTGAATATTTGAATGTCGTTGTACTTACCTAAAACAGAAAGAGAGAAAAAAAAACGAATTTATTAATGATGTTTGGTATATTAGGTATATAAAATAATTACGAATTATACGTGACTTCGTGTTATACGAGTAATTATCAATATTTATATCGAACGTGCGTAAGGTTACAAAAAAGTTATGCGGTTATATTCAAACGAAGCGAATATCGCTTCTAGGTGATTTGTTTACGAAATATATTGGTATACGACGATCGAATCTATGCATTAAAATTACCTCTGTCGTATTATAAAGATTAGGTATTAAGCTAGAGAGTGAGAGATGCGTCGATCTCGATGACGCATACCATCATCAAGATCGCGTTCGCGGGCAAAATTGGTGTAATTTTAATAATCATATGATCGATATTACGCTGTGAGAACGCGCCGCTGTAAGTATTTTGTTATGAAAACGAAACCTTCTAATCTGGCGAAGGTTAGTTAGTTTTTGTAACCGTAATTTTAACATGTACGAGTATCATTCTCGCAGAGGTATTCTGTGTACAGCGATATGTTCTAATCGGCAGCTCAACGAATACCCTGTGCATTTATTTTAATATGTTTCCTAATTATATGGTCGAGCTGACGTGAGCGGTTCGCGTCGATACAAATTTTTATAAGTTTTACGGCAGGGGTTCGAAAAAAATAGAGATTTCGGGTTGGCTTGGACGTGCTGCATGTAGGTTTACAGCATGAATACGAGATAAGTATATGTTTATAAATGGAGATGAGAGGGGGAGTGATGGACAGAATGGATGGTTGAGACGTCAATGGTCTTTGGGGTTATTTTACCTTGGTTTTGATCGGTTTGAATGGTTGATTGGCTGATTGGGATGGTTGAATGTGTTTTGAGAAATATTCGGAAAGGTTTCAAGAGAATGCACCACTTCTTAAAATGCTGGATCTTTGCTCGAGATTTGAGGATCAGATGGTTTAAAAAAGTGAATTCTTGTTCTGGTGGTTGATTTTAGACTCGAATGAAAATTTTAAAATTTTACTCATTGGGCGTCTAACAGGTTATAGAAGGCATGGAAAAGTCATGGATTTTACAGTGGAAGTGAATATTTCAAAGGATCTATACGTTTCTGGAAATTTCTGATGAATGAGCCCAATTTTATTTTGCATATTTTACATATTTCGACTCAAAACGCATTGTAGGAGTGAAAAAAGCATTTTTCAGCATATTTCGACATGTTTTCGGTTTTTTCTCTCATATTTTAAAGTTTTGTCAAAATCAGGCAGACCGAAGTGATTGATTTCTGGCCATTTTTTTGCTGCCAAAATTGCAAAACTGTGAAAAATGCCACCAAAAAATGTTTAAATTTGAATAAAAACTGTTTTTTGATCATTGCTGCTCAATTTTTTATTGTTTAATTTTTTTCAATCCAAAACATCCTCTTAGTCCAGTCAAATTAGGCAAAAATATGGTAGTTACTCGGACAAATTTGGGGCAAAGATTTTTTTGACATGGATATGTCTAATGGCTGGGGTCAATCCTAAAAAAGTGTCCA
>FIZU01036827.1:0-10960 GCA_900064475.1 Pseudococcus longispinus
TTTCCCATAAACATGGATTTTCTGGCAAAACTAAGGGTGCTACGAAAAAAATGCAAGGGATGAAAATTGTAGAGCTTAAAATTCTCTTTCTCCTAAGAGCTGTAAAATTTTTCCTAGGGAGCTCGGTTTTCGAGATTTTGGCAATCAGAGTTTTTTTTTTCATTTTCAAAGTCACTAACCTTAAAAATGGGCCACCCTGTATGTAAATCATAATTATTCTCCGAATGAAAATTCATCATACAGACTTCAATACTGATTCACGTATTTTCGAAACACCTAATCATGGATTGCTTCACAACCGCCACTCATTCTCTTCCCTATACAAAATTTTCACAATTTTAGGCAACAATAAAATTTACGAAATTATGTATCACAATATCACTTCGATCACTTCCCCTCATGCTTCACCTTACGACCTTCTCAACGCATAATTTCCTCTCAGATCACCCTACAAATACACACTGACCACGGTCACGTACACATAAATCCCAAACAAGAAGAAAATTAACCCATATATCGAACGTTGCTCCTTCCCTAGGCCTCGGTCAACATACCGACGTCAAGAAAACACAACCTACGAGTATTTCGACACCGAATCATATTCCCTCATTCCATCCCTACTTCGAAGCCGATCTTCGAGACCAATTTCATCACCAATAATCCGAACCAGATAAGACAGGAAAATACATCACATCGGTACATAAATCGTAATATCACTATAGATCGTTTTTTTTTATCAACAAACATGTTTGTTTCTACCTATAAACGAGAATAATACTTCTGCGAACGTGTTCGGTCACATGAATGCGAAAAAAAAACGCGATCTATATCGCGCATCCATTATCAACCTAAATCGACCGAATAAATAATAAAATCATACCATTAGAAAGTGCACCGTAATGACAGACGTGGGTAATAAAATTTACGTAGGTGTTGCCAGCTTTATACCCGACACCCGTAAAAATACACAGTAGGTTTACATGTTCAAGTGCATGTACATAAAACACATGTGCTTGTGCACAAATCACCTTGAAATAATAAACGAAAATCATCATCACATGTATCATAAAATACAAGTGGTAGCTTTTCAGCCGAACCTAATTAAACTCGATTCGTTGATAATTATTTCTTTCCTTATTTAATCCGTGCACGAGTCGTAGTCGTTCGCGGCGAGGGCGGTAAACACTTCCTATCGTTATCATTTATGGTGTATTAATGGTCATTTTAATAATTAGTCGAGTTACAATACAATATTCTTCTTTTTTTCGACCTTACGTCATAGAAAATTTTCAAATTTCTCGTATCTCGTAAAATTGATAAAATTTCTTTGTAAAAATCAATATTTATATAGAGGGATTGAGGTAATTAGATGAAATTTTTTCAAAGTCATGCTGTATTCACGTCAGTGCTCGGTGGCAGTATTTTATAGACAAATATTATTTCAAAAATATCAACTTTTGTATCCAATAAGTTCGCTTTATCATTCTTATCGGTTCTTTTTTTCTTTTGCTCTCGATCCTTTATCATTCGGGTCAATTTTTATCATCGGTGAACAAAATAACAAGAAGAATAACAAAGCAATTCAATTTTTTTTTAGGAAAATTCAAAGATTAGTTAATATACTTTTACTCTTTTCCGAAAAATTAATCAAAAATAGAAATGCGGTGGCGTAGCCAGACAGGTAATCGGGTGGAGTAAAGTCTTCGCGAAAAAAATATTTAAATTTTATGCAAATGATTTTTTTCATTTTGAAAAATTCATCAGATGATAAAGAAGGAGAGAGCAGGATTACTTTCAAAGACTAGAGTACTTCCCTCCACTTTTCTTTCAGGAGAAAAGTTTCGAAATGTGTCAAAATGTGGTTTTATCATTTAAAAAATTTATATTCAGGGCTCTAGGTATATTTGAACTTTGAATTGGATAAAAAATTCGAAGCTGACAATAATTGACGTAATATGTCTAAGTGAAAATGCAAAAAAGTGGTTAAAAGAGAATCAAAAAATTCAAAATTTTGAAACATTTCAATAATAATTCAAAGTAAGCAAATTTCGTTTTTTTTGAGGTGTAAATGAAAAAACACGAATCTTTTTACAACAAATCTCTCAAAAAAATAAACGTTGAAAAAAAAATCTCAAATAAAAGTTGTAAGGCACTAAAAATTGATCATTTTATACTCGCAAATTTTTCTCAGTTCATTTTATCAGGAATATAGTTCAGATTCGAAGTGCCGAGGAAGTAATGTGAATAATGAAAAAAAAGAAACATTTTCAGACTTCTTTATGCCACAGCTCATCTCCAACACTTGATAGTGAAAATTATTCAATTGAAAAAATTCATGTTACATATTCGTGATTTTTTATTAGAATTTTTTTTCGTATTATGTACATGAATAATTTTTTGAGGAATCAGTGGTCGAGAGAATCGTCAAAATTATTTTCACCCTAGACCAATTGAACATCAAAAATTTGAACATTTCAAGTTCCAATCTCTAGACGAATTCGTAATTTGAGCCCCTTCCCCCTCCCTTCCTCACCAAGAAAAAACATCTTCAAATAAATTTTAAGCAAAAAAAAGTCAATTGGCTCTTTTTTTTTGAACAAAAAGAATACAAATTTTTCTATATTTTTTTTCCATTAAATTTTTATCAACTTTACGTAATTTTTGATATTTTTTCAAAACTTCGAACTATTTTCGTATTTTTGTGATTATCGTACTATGTAGAAACCTCAATATTTTTTTTATTACAAAAAAATGAAGAGTGGGAAAAGGCAATGAGCAGCTTGCTCCACTTCAAATTGAAAAAAATAGCACTTCTACTCGAATAAATTAGATTCAAGTTGCAAGAATTTCAAAAGGGATGACCTTTTTTCTTCAAATTTGAAAAATATTTGCATTTTGAGTGGAGAAAAAAAATCACAAAAAATCTGTTGAAAAATTTCAATTAGCAACTTTGGTTCTTCCCATGAACCAAATGTTCACGAATATTTCAGCATGAAAATAATTTGACTAACACGTTTGGTCATTATTTTGATCCAAAAGCCTTAAAAATTCTTTCATTGTTGATTCCAAAGTTGAAAAAATTCTCAAATCAAAATCTACCTACAAATACAAATTTTTGAGTTGAAAATTATTTTTATCTAAAATCACAAAAATTGCAATATTTAGATTTCAAAGTTTAAAAAATTGAAATTCAAGAACCAAGACAAAATAGAGTCACGATTTTTGACCAATTGGTATTTCAAACCATTATTTTGATCCAAAAATTACATAAAAGATAAATACTTGAATATTATTTCAATTGCGAAATCAAAAAAATGCCAAGATTTGAAATCAAAATTTATCATATCACAATTTTTGACTCGGAAATAATTTTTTTTAATTATTATTTTGATCTCAAATCACAAAAGTTGAAACATTTTGATTATTAGAGTAAAGAAAAATTAAATCAAAAGTTACAATAATCTCAATTTTTAACCAAAATTTTCGATCATTAATTTTGTATCTTGGAGTCACAAAAATGACATAAATTTGATTCAAAAGTTCTTCAAAATTCATTCGATTTAAAAATTTTGAGTAAACCATAATTTGAAATTGAAAGTCACAAATTATTCAAAATTGTTTACTTGAAAATCAATTTTCGAAAAAAATCCTAATTTCAAAATTCGAATGAAAAGTATCACAATAGCTAAAATTTGTTTTCAAAAAATTTATGATTTCGGTAAATGATAAAAAATACGAAAATCGAAAATAAATTTTTGAAAAATCATAGCTAACGTAATATATTCGAAAAAATCATAACGAAGCTGTGCTTGGGCAACTCTGAATTTCCCTAAGAGGTTCTGAAAATACCCCCTCCCCCATCCTTCAGCTCGAAAATATGTTTACGTCGAAATACACCTGACCTTACGTAGGTTAAATTACCAAAAACATCGGATCATTTGACTACATTTACAAACACCTTACTCACTCTGTTCCTTTCTCACTCGTCTTTACGCATATAAAATCGATACCTACATATCGTCGTATTACGTATAATTCGAAAACATGCGCGTAAAAATTGGCTACCGT
Source organism: Pseudococcus longispinus (assembly GCA_900064475.1). Classification (NCBI taxonomy): domain Eukaryota; kingdom Metazoa; phylum Arthropoda; class Insecta; order Hemiptera; family Pseudococcidae; genus Pseudococcus; species Pseudococcus longispinus. The sequence goes on from FIZU01036827.1 coordinate 4,069, forward strand.
CGGTCAGCCGACGTCCAGTAGCATGGTCAGTGATGCAACCACGTCAGAAATCGTGCTCATCCAATTTCACAAATTTCAAAAACAACCAAAAAAATACGCACACGCCATCGCACCATACAATCATTCGAAATACGATACGAGTAAAACTTCCTATCTACTGGTAAACTATATTTTCCTATTATTAATAATCATAATCAAGGCTCGGCACCGCGATCAAGTACGAATTACGAATCGATATACATAATTATCGAAAAAAATTGTAAAAAAACACCCTATTTTGTTCGTTATTCCCATTCGTCTCAAATTCCTCTCTCGTACACACTTTACGTAATCTCTCATGCAACGTGCAACTCGACGTGAATTCGAATACTAGATGTAGGTACGTACGTCATCGCCTAAAGCTCGAATACGATACGAATTTCGGTAGATAAATAATTCATATAACCACGTTTCCTTCATCTGTGACCCTTGTTAGAAAAAAATCAACCTATATCGATTAATTAATCAATTTTCCATACGAGCTTTTGCACGCAGATATCGAATTGAATCTCTCACGTTAAGTGAAAATTAATCTAGCTCGACTTCCGCAGTTGAAACGAGAGTAAATTCCATCTGATTCACCCGATGAACTCGATAGATTGTCGAGAATCTCGAACACGTTCAAGGACCAGCGCACGTCACACCTCACACCTCGTGCACCCGTCGATACTTCGATTAGGCAACTTATCATACCGCATCGTACATCAATTACCTTTCGCAGCTCTTCTTTTATCCGTTTTAATCGATCCATCAAACTCGATCAAACGTATAGGCTTGGCAATCTGCGCAGCATACAGCGGATCTGCTGTTTTTTTTGGGCGGAAATACTCACACACGAGTTAATTAAAACCGCAAAAATAAAATCAAACCGCGATTACGTGAATAAAATCAGACAATGATTAACATTGAAAAACAAAATGCAAAAAAGAAATACCCGACGTTTCTCTTCGTCATCGCAACTGTGCACAATTAAACGACCAGAGTACATAGGTAGGTTGGATAGGTACGCAAAAAACACATCGTCATATTGTGCTGTCACAAAGTAACAATTTCGTCCTTCTGTACATGAAACCGTTTATACAACTGAGTTGGTGGTGTAAAATTATTACTCTCTGCATAACATACTCGTACCTACTACCAACTCTCATAAAAACAAATATACGCGTATGAATTTATATCAAACACGCTCATCCTTTTTCTCTCTCGCTCTCTCTGTTCAATTCCATTTCGAGGCTCGTATCGCTGCGTAGAGCGTAGCTTAGGTCTAGCTCTAGGTGTATCGATTTTCATAAATGCGTGTGCATCGTAAATTACCGCACTGGCACTGCCTCAAGTACATCGTACCATCGTCAAATACACATACATCAAACGAGAAACGAGCACTCGTAAAAAGGATAGCTTCGCGAGTGATGAGCAATTGAGCATGCTTTGAGGAGAAATTTTACCGCGCCTTTAACCTACCGCAATATATTCGTCGTATGGTTAAATCGATACAGATAGTCATAAACGAGTCGCAATAACCGTCCATTATATCGGTATATAGAATCAGCCAACGATTTTGTCAATTATTCAATCACGTAGGTGGCAGATAATGTATTTAAAATCGACTCGCGTCCGGTATTGGGCGAATTTCTCTAATATTCTCTCTTATTGGTTTCATTCCTGCCGAAGGGCAGTGAGAGGGGTCACCAAGGTAATAAAAAATCGAAAATGTAATCATCATTTTGGTCAAATTTTTTTTTTAAAAATGCCTAACCTGTTTGTGATGGATGAAATTTAAAAATTTTCATTGCATAATTTAGATCGAAGTCACAAGTTAGTACACGAGTTCATTTTTACCAGCGAAAATTTAAATTTCGCAGAGAAAATAGGATCGAATCAAGATTACCTACTTTCATTTTTCTGAGTGAGATTTGCTAAAAATTGGAAACATTTGCACTGCTATTTAAAAAAAACGTTTAAATTTTGAATTTGTGGCCCAAAAACACCCAGAATTAAAAATTTTTATACTTTAAAATAAAACAAAATGAAAAAGTTATAAGAGGATTTTCGATTCAAACTGGAAATTCGCACAGAAAATCAGTTTTCAAAATTAACCAATGTTTTGTGAAAAATGACAACGTAAGGGTGGAAATTTTTCGTCCCAATACACTCTGAAAGTTTCTTGCGAGTGATGGACGAAAAATTATCACGATCTTACCTTGATCTCAACACAAGAATTAAAGGAGAAAATTTCGAGAGAATCTAAGGGTCAATCTGAAAATTTTGTCCATTTTTTGGTCCATTTTTCGTGTCCATAAATTCCGTCACGAAATTCCTCGACGATGACTTTTGGACATTTTGTCAGACTTTTTTGGACTAGGAAAATTTTCAAGAACTCAAATTTATTTTTGGACTTGAAAAATTTCAAGAAAGTTCAAATCAGACATTTTGTCAGCCATCTTTTTACCTAAGGCCAACTTTTAGACGTTTTGTCGGACATTTTTGAATTTGGAAAATTTTTCAGATTTCCGCCGACTTTTTGTACTTGGAATTGGATTTAAAAAATTTTTCAAAAAACTTTCACTATGAAATTCATTTACAAAAAGTCACTTACAATGACTTTTAGATATTTTGTCTGACTTTTGTGAACTTGAAAAATTTTTCAAAATTCAAATACTGCAAATTTTCACTGTAAATCAAAAATATTCTTAAAATTTTTCTCATTTTGTTTTTTATTCTAGAAAAAAAAATACATAATATAAAATTTTTTAATTTTGGGTCATTTGAGGTTCTGAAATATTTATCTGAATTACGAAATTGAAATTAATTAAAATTAATTGAAATTTTTGCATTACCCTCAATGAAAAATTCCAAATTTCATTCATCAGGTCTCTCCTGTGTATAAAAGGGTTTAAAATGAATTAAAAATACCAAACTCAAATTTCAGAAAATAAATTTTCGGTGGAGGGAGGAGGCTCACTTCAAAAAAAGAGAATTTCTGAAATTTTTCAAGTCCAAAAAGTCATCCAAAGTAACAAAATTTCGAGTAATAAAAATTTTCCTAACTCCCATTCATCAAATAAACTATATCCACGTCAGTACATTCGACACTTCGGCAATAGGATGGGCTACATGAGCTTCGACTCAGCTAAAGTCATTTTGAGGTCAAACGTTTGACCAACCGCCAATTCGGTCACAAATCAAGAAACGAAATTCAGCGAAAATTATTAAGAAATATTGTAAACATACTCGTAGTTCAAATTTTGCAAGAACATTGAAAATTTTCTCACAAATTACGAGAAATATTGTAAGAATCGTCAAAAAAATCATGTAAATTCATTAAGAATAAGAAAAATTGCCAAAAAAACTTCGTAAGTGGTCGAAAATGTTGTTGAAATTGAAAAAATTTTCACAAAACTCGGTAAAAAAAATCGAAAAAAACTGTCAAAAAATCAATAAAATTGTCGATAGTGTAGTTAAAATTGTTGAGATTTCCATACAAATCATTTAGAATACTGTAAAAACGATCAAAAGATCATAAAAATCCGTTCAAAGATCCCAAATTTGCAGAAAAATTGGTAAAAAAATCGTAAAAAGTATCGAAAAGTTCGTAAAAATATTCCTAAAAATGGTTAAAAAATATTGTAAAAGTGGTTGGAAATTCCAACTTGGAATTCCATAACAAACGTTGAAAAATTCACAAAATTCCATAAAAATTTGTAAAAAGAACTCAAAAATTCTCAAAAATTATGAAAAATTTGGGTAGAACTTTTGACGATTTTTTTTTTGAAGGATTTCATGATTTTTTTTGGGGCGGGGGAGGGGGGACTTTTTCATACATTTTTTTACATAGGTATCAAATGTTTTTTTTCTAAAAAATTTTTGTACCTTTACAAAAAAAAAAAAAAAAAATCATTGCCTAATAAAAATAAAAAATTCACGACTTCAACAATAAAATCCGCGACTTTTCTATGACCTAGTAATTTTTTTGCATGATTCATGACCCCTTTTTGAAATATATGACTTACATGATCTGTTTGACACCCTGCTGATTTTAGTAAAAATGTGGACTATCATAGCACTATTTTTCACAATTTTCATTTCATAATTCAAATACTTTTTATGAAAATTTGAATAATTTTTACATGATTTTCGACAGTAGGTATACATGATTTTTTTGCCATTTTTACAATTTTTTTTACTGATTTTTGTTGATATTTTGACTGTTTTCATGATTTTTTAACAATTTTTGTGAAAAATTTCAACAATTTTTAGGAAATTTTTGACAGTTTTCAGAATTCTAAGACCATTTCTACGATATTTATACCAAATTTTATGGAAATTTCCACAATTTCTACCATATTTTAAACAATTTTCGTGAATTTTTGATAATTTTTACAATATTTGCCACGATTTTTACGAAATTTTTCACCATTTTGACAAATTTCTTGTTTTATTGATTAATTTGATCATATTTTAAATAATTATAAATATTCGAACTATTGTTTCACACTTCATACACATTTGTATCATTATACTGCCTCCAACATCTCCATTCGTTCATTCTCCAAACCAACTCATCTCAAGTGCAAAACACACCAACAAACGTAAAAAATATTACCAATTTACGACAATTCGCCGACATGAAATATTGCACTAGGAATCTTTCGGTTACATCATGCCACCCAGCATCTTGCGAACATCACCGACACCCACGTTCGGCCAAAAGATAACTCACAACACGTACGAATACCGCATTTCTACACGTTTTTCATCGACCATCAATCGCGACTATCGAAATCCGAATACAAATAGACAAATAATCGTCGACACCGTCGATTAAATCCCCAACAATATCGGTGGTCGCATCCGTAAACGCTGCCAATTCGGTACCATCGACGCAAACACTACGTACACCATCGCTCGTAATGAATTGTTTAATCACACAACACACCAGCTCGATTCGAAATCATACTTTCGTACTTCTCTCTTCGTTCACGTTTCGCGATCGTATTTACAACTAAATTCGAAATTTTCTCCCAACTCGTCAATCCATTTTTCGCGCATTAGGTCAAAATGGACAAATTCATTATCAAAATGGACAATAAAATGTGGGCGTGGACGAATCGCAGACACGCGATCGATTTTCCCAGATATGTGACGTGATCGCCGTACAACGAATATAAAAAAAATACAAAATACAAATATACCGAGTGAAATGTGCATGACAATTACTACAAGGAAGCCGGAGCTAGCTAATCGTGTAATCAGAAAATTCATATAAACACTCCTTCCCTCGTCTCGGCAATGTTTTTCAGCGCAACATTGTCGCTCCGACGATATAATCGAGCACCCAATTAAATTAAAAAATTCGCCTACACAAGCGACTACGAATTACGACGGAAAAAAAATCGAACTTAAAAACAATGCCTGTTTCGCCAAGCGCAAAAGTGAAATTCTCGTGTAACGATTTATAAAAGTTGAAAAAAAAAACAAACATAGGGAAATAGAGAGTGAAAAAAAAGCGCGCTAATAAATCACCATGCAAGCTTCAGCGATGTGTTTCCATCTCGACCAATTTTACCCAACTTTAATAAACTTGGCAGTCGGTAATTTTATGGTTCGAAGAGATAAAAACATATCGCCATTTAGCCAAAATTTTTTCATTTAAATCGACAAAAAGCCCACCTCATCGCTAGGTTGGGTATCTGACGACCCAAACTGATCAGCTTGGTTCTTCAATAAAGTGTATATTTTCGCATAAGGCGCTTTGATCACCTGCGGCATAGGAAAAAATACATACGTCATAATACACATTCCGTCATCTACGAACCGTAATACCATTCGCTGATCAGTGTTCAGCAAGTAGCCACATTTACAATGATTTTTCGACCACGTTAACAAAATAACCCAGAAAAAAAAAATGTAAAATAAATTGCAGCCATAAGAAATTCAAGAAAGGAAAAAAAATTCAACCTGTTCGATATTTCGAAAAAAAATTATCAAAAGAAGCTATCGAGAGAAAAAAAATAAAACGAACGGAGAAACTTACGTAAGTAAAATAATTAATAAAAAATATTCCAGTCGATATTTCATACAATGGAAAAAAATTCCTATCTAGTTTATGGCAAATAATGAAACCAATTTGGTAACTTACCTCCCACGATTCTCTGGTTAAATCACTTATGTCGTCGGTGCTGCCTCTGCATCGTTTCTTTTCATCTTCCCCGTTACCTTCTTCGTCGTCCCATAATTCGGTATCGGAATTGACTAGTTCGTAACCTCTTTCGGTAACAATCTCTTCGTCTAGATCGCCGTACAAATGAGGTACCCAAATGTTTAAAAATTTGTATAAATCGTCGACCCTGCGAAAACCATCGAATACAAAGTCAGAAATATGTTTTAATTCGTAATTTTATCCGGATAATGTGATTGGGTCGAAGATGTACCTATTTCTTGGAACGCTGAACCAATATTCAGGTCGCATTTTCTTTTTGCCATATGACATAATAGGAGTAGTTTTTGGTATACGTCTGCTTTTCGGCTTGCCCATTCTTAGTCGTAAATATAACGGAGGATCTTCGCAGGATCTAGCTGGTCTCGGAATCAGTTCTGTAAAAAAATACAAGTCTTTAGTACTCAAAGTCGTCAAAAAAAACGCATTCGTCAGCGAATCGTATATGTAATGATGACACACATTTACCCAATAGAAGCACAAATTAGATTAACCTTCGAAATAAGAAGCTGATTATACAGGGTGTCCGGAGAGTGGTTGTCAACGTACGAGATTAGTACCAAATAGAAAAAACGCCAAGTAAACATGTTGCCTATCTTCAGAATTCAAAGGAAAAATGCTCATTCATAAAAAAAT
>FIZU01036828.1:0-10593 GCA_900064475.1 Pseudococcus longispinus
AAAAATGCCACCAAAAAGTGTTCAAATTTTAATAAGAACTGTTTTTTTGATTATTGCTGCTCGATTTTTCGTTTAATTTCAATTTTTTATTGTTTACGCCTTTCAGTTCAAAAAATCCTTTCCATAGACAACCATATTAATTTTTGCATATTTTTTCATATTTGGGCTCAAAAATGCATAGTTTTGCACTCAAAAATGCATATTTTAGCATATTTGACCACTTAAAATGCCTAAAATATGCGTATATTCTGAGATTTTTTCTGCATAAAATTCAAAGCTCTTATAGTGATAATAAATATTGAAATTGCCTTGAAAGTTGATGAAAATATCGTAGAAATTATCACAAAATCATGAAAACTGTCACGTAAAAATGGTTAAAATATGCATGAAAATCATTTGAAATTTTGTAAAAGTCATCTAAAAATTATGATTAGTGTTGGAAATACAGTAAAAATAATTAAAATAACCATAAAAATTGGTAAAATTTTGGTAAAATCCATTTTAGATATGAGAAACAGTTTTTTTTTTAAACCATGAAAATTTTATAAAAATTACCTATTGAAATTGTGATAAAAATGTCTCAGAATTGACACAAAATCACAAAAATCATTTGGAATACCAAAAAAATTGTCTAAAAATCATGAAAATTGTTGAAAATGAGATAAAAACGATTAAAATTGACAGAAAAATTGTTGAAATTTTTATATATTAAATCATTTGAAACATGAAAAAAATTATTTAAAAGTCATGAAAGTCATCGAAAATTCGTTAAAGTTGTTGAAATGTCTACAAAAACAAGTGAAAATAGTGCAAAAACAGTACAAAAACCATATAAATCGTCGATGAGATAAAAATGTCGTAGAAATAGCCAAAAAATCACAAAAACTTATGAAAAAACGCGTGAAAATTGTTAAAAGTTGTATAAAAATCATTTGAAATTTAAAAAAAAATATCTAAAAATCATCGAAATTGTCGAAAAAGTTGTTTAAAAAATAACAAAAACAAGTTAGAATATTGTAAAAACGGCACAAAAACCATAGAAATTGTCGAAAATTTCGTTAAAATGTAGCAGAAAAAGCCAAAAAGTCATAAAATCATTTTGAAAATGAAAAAATTTATTAAAAAGGCATGAAAGTCTTCGAAAATTTTTAAAAAAGTATCTAAAAATCATCGAAATTGTCGAAAAAGTTGTTTAAAAAATAACAAAAATAAGTTAGAATATTGTAAAAACGGCACAAAAACTATAGAAATTGTCGAAAATTTCGTAAAAATGTAGCAGAAAAATCCAAAAAGTCATAAAATCATTTTGAATATGAAAAAAATTGATCAAAAAGTCATGAAAGTCTTCGAAAATATCGTCAAAATTGCGAAAATGTCAACAAACATAAGTTGAAATATTGTAAAAATGAAACAAAAACCATAAAAATCGTAAAAATAATTGAAATTTTGATGAAATTGTCGTAAAAATGGCGAAAAAATATCATCTAAAAATAACGAAAATTGTTGAAAATGTGATAAAATTGATTAAAATTTTTCACATACCTACTCGGAAATCATTTGAAAATTGAAACATGTAAAAAATTACTTAAAAGCCACGATAATCGTCGTAAATTTCGTTAAAATTGTCAAAATGTCTACAAAAACAGGTGAAAATAGTGCAGAAACGGAACAAAAACCATAAAAATCGTCGATGAGATGAAAATGTAGTACAAAAAGCCAAAAAATCACGAAAACTTTTATGGAAAATCGCGTGAAAACTGTTGAAATTTGCAATATTCTCGACGGATTTCATGATTTGTTTGTTGATCGTTTCAACAACTTTCACGCGATTCAACTAATTCTCATGATTTTTCAGCCACTTCTACGATATTTTTTCCAATTCCTAAAACAATTTCAATCATTTTTACGATATTTTTGAAAATTTTTATTATTTTTGTACCGTTTTTAAAATATTTTTACTTATTTTTGCTATTCTTTTGACAATTTTAAACAAATTTCAATCGATTTTTATGAAAAAACTGCTAGAATTTTCGCAGCATTTTCCACAATTTTCATGATATTTATCATTTTTGCGTTATTTTTACTGATTTTTATGGAAATTTGTGGATTTTAAATGATTTTTTATGGCATTTCAAGCACTTTTATAACATTTTCCAACGATTTTTAGGAATATTTTCACAATTTTTACGAGATTTTCGATACTTTAAATGTTTTTCCCCTTCATATGCATTTTCTAACTACTCGTGAGTGTTTACTGGTTTTTGTGAAAACATAAGGAATTTTAACGGAATTTTCGACAATTTTCATGCTTTCTTGGCCCTTTTTACAATATTTTTTTGAAAATTGTAACAATTTTCATACTTGAAATTATTGACCGGGGGGGGGGGGTCGAAAACGGCCTCAAATTGAAAAACTAATTATTCAGGTCGATGCAGAATTTGAAATCTCGCCTAAAAATTTATGTTGCAAGAGGGGGAAACTTTTTTTTTTCAAAAACAACCCCTCTTTGAAGGAACTATGGCTCCCCTCCTTAATGACCCGAGGTGCTGAACATTTTTTTGGAAGAGACGGGTTTTGAGGTGACTAAGGCGTCAAAAAAAGTCACGTAGAGGGCGTGGAGTGGAGAGGAATTTTATTATGTGCTAGTGTAGACCCTCTTCTGCTTTTACAATTGCAAGACTTCAGCAAAAAGGCCATGGAAATTTTGAATGGCAGATGTCAATTTTTTCTTTCCACTTTTCTCAAGATGTGGATCTGAAATATCATAACTTCGAGTGTAGGTATCTGCTTTTTTTTTTTGAAAAAATAATAGGTATTGGAAGATACATTGGCTGACTTTTTAAGGTAAGTACCTAAGATGAACATTTTCATCAAAGTCATAAAGTGATGAAGGAACGGTGGTATTCGTTTTTAATGATGTTTCTCAAGTCATTAAATATGGGGTATCATTCCTCTGGAAATAAAAATCATACCTAATCATAAATTCTCGCTGTCAAAAATAGTAACTTTCTTGTCATAGATATTTAAGATGTCATAAAAGTCATAGAATGCTTAGGGAAGGTCTTCGAAATTTTCAAAATTTCGACATATGTTCAATCTCCTCACTCTCCAACCCCTTCCCGTAACCTGAAACCTCCTTGACATGCCTTTTGCGCGTCCTGTTCATAATTAGTCGAGTCCACATGGCCTCGGGGCGATTCTTCCTCCGAAATAAATTATTGTCCAATTCGAAGTAGAAAATTCTGGTCGCCGAAGCGTAACCACGCGTACGACAAGCTCGATAATGTGCTGTGACGTGGTGGCGCGAAAATTCAACGAATCGTTGAACCGTCTCGCCTTCGGAGTCACGGTAATTGGTCGCGATTCTACTTATAATACTGTTTACAGTTTGTTTATACTACGGAGAGTTTAATTCTATGTGTATATTGTGTTTAGAAATTAAGGTTAAAAACTTGGCTTATATCTATACCTAAGGTACCTAGACCTACCCGTAGGTTTTAAATAAAACAACAACAACAATGTCAGACTATCGAGTATAATGGGTAAAGAGGTAAGAAAAAAAATACACAGGTGGTCGACACCCGATACCAAGACTAACAACACTGTAGTAAAACGGAGGCAATTTACTACCTACAATAAAAGTGGAAATCATGGTCCATTTAACTTGGCGTGTGCAATCAGCGCATATCTTAATGCAAGTGTTTTTTTATACGACGCGGCGCATATAAGTTTACGTAGACGCGTATAAGACGCGACCGAGCGAGCTTATCAATATCATTTGAAATGCGGTACTTGAACATTTACTGATAAAAGCATTGGCGAGCGTGACATTTCAAAGGTGCTGTATCAAGCATCACGCTTCCTATCCGCCTCCCCGCTTGCGTAGGTATAAGTTTTGGCGCCGTCTGTGCACCGCACAAGCTTAAGAAGGTTCTTGGTAATATTGACGAATTCCACAATAATGACCAGCGGAGGCACGTAGTAGTTCGGTGGCAAATGGAAAAAAAAGGTGTCCGTGCGATTGAAAAGTTGTAAGCGATTTTATGATAGATTTGTAATCTAGGAAGTGTTTTTAAAAAAAATAAGCCGGGGTTCCATTTTTTTAAAGGCACCCTTTTTTAGAGGGTCCATCTCTCTTTCCAAAAATCTAAATATCTCTGTACTCAAGGCCCAAATTGAAAAATTTTTCAAACAAAAATTGTACAGTACGTCACTATGAACATTTTTGATAATAACAAAAATTTTGATCCGACCCCTCCCTCCCCCTCAAATTTTGAAAATCAAGATTCCAAATGGCTGTAAAATTCAATTTTTGGCGTTTTACTTCAAAAGTATACCATTCGAACCTTTTTCAAATAATAAAACTTGTCTCAGAATCGTAAAAAGAACACGTGTATTAAAATTGACACCCTTTTTCGGGATCCCCCACCCCCCTCTCCACCAGAAAAACTTCCTATCATGCACCTATCGCTCTTTTTGAAATAAAAAAAAATTATGCATTGTAACTATGCGAATATTTTTGTTTATTGGAAAATTTTCGACTCGACCTTATTCCTTGAAAAGGTTGGAAAAGTTGTGGAGAAGTCATGAAACATGTCCAAAAATTTGTAAAAGTTGTACAAAATTTCATAAAAACCATTGACAATGTTGGAAAAATTTGTAAAAGATTGTAAAAATAGTGCAGAAATCACATAATCATTAATTGCAAAAAAATCACAAAATTCATTGTAAATGTAACTAAACATGTGAAAAAGTAGTCAAAAACATAAGAACTGTTGCGAAAATTGTAAAAAATTTCATTAAAATCATTCAGAATTTTCCCAAAGTTGTTGATATGTCGTGAAAATTGTCTAAAATGTTGCAAAAATTGTTCAAAATTTCATAGAAATCAGATAAAATGTTGAAAAATTTGTGAAAAAGTTGTGAAATATGCGTAAAATGATGTATAAACGTCCAAAATTTCATTAAAAGTTACTAAAAAGTTGCAAAAGTTGTAAAAGTTGATCAAAATTTCACAAAAGTCATTGAAAATGTTGTGAAAAGACCGTCCAAAATGTATAAAATGTTGTAAAATTTGTCAAAAATTTTGTGAAAATCACTGAAAATGTCGCAAAAGTTGTTGAAAAGTCGTCAAAAAGTCTGAAATATCGTTAAAATAGTCAAAAATTTCATGAAAATTTTGCAAAAGTTGCAAAAAAGTCGTGGAAAATGTCTGAAATGTTGTAAAAGTTGTTCAAAATTTCGTAAAAATCATTGGAAATGTTTGAAAAGTCATTTATAAAATGGTGAAAAAGTTGTTAAAAAGTCGTCAAAAACGTCTGAAATATTGTTAAAATTGTCTAAAATTTTATAAAAATCATGAAAAGTTACACATTTTTCAAAACTTTTTCACAGCATTTGCGACATTTTCTATGATTTTCATGAAGTTTTTGACAATTTTAACAATATTTCAGACGTTTTTGACGAATTTTTAACAACTTTTGCGGCATTTTTAATGATTTTTAAACAATTTTTGACAATTTTTACAACATTTTATGCATTTTGAACGACTTTTTAATAACTTTTGCACCATTTTAAATGATTTTTAACAATTTTTGACGATTTTTTGAATGACTTTTCAAACATTTTCGATGATTTTCACGAAATTTTGAATAAATTTTACAACATTTTACAAATTTTTCACGGCTTTTTAACCACTTTTGCAACATTTTCAATGATTTTTATTGAATATTGAACATTTTTTACAGCATTTCGGACAATTCTCTCTACTTTTCAACAATTTTTTCAATGAAATTTTTTATTATCTTTTCAATATTTTATGCATTTTTGACGACTTCTTCACTTTTTTTTGGAATCGATACTGAGCCAACTAGAAAAATTTTACATAATTTTATAATGAAATATTTAATTTATTAAATTGAAAATGATCTTCCTTTGTAACACTTTACTCGATTAAGCGAATAATTGAAACCTCAATTTAAGATGTCGCGTCGTTGAAAAATTTTCGAAGTCTAATTCAAAAAGCCCGTAGAAATTTGAAAAACTTCAAATTCAAAAAAGTCTGGCAAAATGTCTGAAAATCAGTATTAGGTAAAAAACTGTCAGACAAAATGTCCTCTGACTTGAACTTTCTTGAAATTTTTCAAGTCTATAAAGTTGAAATTATTCAAATCGAAAACGTCAGTGGAATTCTGAAAATATTTCCAAGTGCAATAAAGTCTGATAAAATGTCTAAAAATCAATCTCTGAAACTTTCCCAGTCCGATAAAAATCTGCCTGACCAAATGTCTAAAAGTCAGCATTATCTCTGAAATTTTCCAAGTCCAAAAAGCCAGCGGAAATCTGAAAATTTTTCCAAGTCTAAAAAAGTCTGACAAAATATTTGAAAATCAGCGAGATGGAATTTCGTGTCGCAATTTTCTGTCGTTTTCGCGGAATTACTCATCGCAAAAACATATCTTATACTAAAAAAAAGGCTTCGGACACGCAGCTCATTAAAAAAAAAAATAAGTCTCAGGTTACGAATCAATCATATAATCAATTTTAACCTTTCAAACACGCTGAACTTCCATTTGCGAATATACAATCGCGCGCTGTGATGTTTTAAACCGGATCATAGACGAGAACCTTCGGAAAGTTTGGTGCATACGAAGTCGAAGGTCCTTTACCATTGGTAAATCACCTGTGCGAGTAAACACTAATTTTTTTAGCTGGTAGGGCTTGGAAATTAAGGAGAATTTGATTTTTGTACAGATTTCTTGCTCTTGCCTTCCCCTCGCTGTCCAGTTCATCTCTTTCCAGCCCCATGCGCCATGCGGTTGGTATTTTTAATTGGTCACGATTGATGTACTTATCAGCTGGAGAATTTACTTTTAGTTTTTTTTGCACGTGTGTTGGAAGTGTTACATGTTTATTTCATTAAACGAAAATTGTCGGGTTTGTTTTCGCTTCTGAATATGGACGCGGCGACATCGACAATAGCGGTCGGTGCCGATGGACGGCGCACTGCATCGCGTATTAGATAAGAAACCGATTAAATTGCCGCCTCTTAATAGAAACGTTATCTTTTGTGATGATTTTAGCATAGCGATCTGACATTCATCACCTTTTCTTTGTTGAAAGTGCATATACGAAGCGGCATCTCGGCGTCGCCGGGGCCGGTGCTGATTTCCGCGTTACGCGAAAACCGCCGCGCGTACCTTACCTACGCGTCGTATTGTAATGAATTGATTCCACGATTTAACCGATAAGTGATCTTAATGACTTGAAATATACGAATGGAAATGATTATAGCGGTCATGACATCTATATGGGTCTATTTACCGGGTCATTATAGTAAATTAGGTATTGTTAGGTGTACCTTTTCTTTTTCACCATTAAGAAGTTGATGGTGCATCCTTGGATGGGCCTGGGCGATGCCGCAAGGTGATCTACGCCGAGCCGAAAGGTTTGGTTACGTTTACGCCGGGCACAGTTAAGCGAGCGCTTGTTATGGTCTCATTAATTTTGAATTCACGATTATTGCGTGTATTTTTTTTTATTTTTGGGTGGAGTGATGCGGTAATATTCGGTAAACCATGACCAGGTTATTTTTACAAGTTGATTGGAGCTTCCATCGGAGGTGATTTAAACGCGAGGAGGTATTTGGCCAAGTTGTAATGTTTGTAAATTCCTCCGGAGGTGCGATTTGTAATTGGGTTTGTGGATCGTAATAATCTCGAAGCAGGAGATCAGGTGTATGAGTAGGAATGGGAAAAATTGAGGCGGGGGAGTTTCGAAATGCAATATTTTACAGTTATTGTGACGTTAGTGAGTATGCTGGTTCTTTTGCTATTTTTTATCTTTATGATGCTTTCATCAGGTGTATTGGAATTTTTGGAAATTGACAAAATGATGATAAAACTGCGATTGCTCTCATCGGTATGAAGAAATTTTAAAATTTGGAATAAAAAAGTCTTAAATTTTGCTTGTTGGAAAATTGGCTATAAAATAATAATTATAGTGCATGAAAAGAAAGGGGAAAGGATTGAAAAATTTTCTACTTTTTCAGGATTCTGAGATTTTTTCAAAATGAAAAATCGTGTACGTGTTTCCAAAAGTTGTTAATGTAACGAAAAATTATGAAAAAATTGTAAACGGTTTAGACCAGAGCATATTCGTATGTTGATAGGCAATTAGGCACGTTCTGAACATTTTTCACCAGTTGGAAAAATAGGTACAAAGGATGTTCAAAATTGAAATGAGGCTTCAACGCCTCTTTTTTGAGCTTTGATTTTCACAATGTATACGTTTGGGTTGGACAGTTTTGAAAAAAACCTTAACATACGTCGTATGCTCTGATTTGACAGCCATGAAGTCAGAAGTTTCCTGTAATCTTGAACTTCAGCACAGGATATGCTTTTGCGATGAGTAATTTCGCGAAAAACGACCGTTACGAAATTCCGACAAATATGACTTTTTCGAGTTGTAAATTCCATCACGATGACTGTCAGACTTTTTTTGACTTGAATAATTTTAGAATTCACTCTAACTTTTAGAAATTTTGTCAGGCATAATTCTTGAACTTGAAAAATTCTAAGATCACGCTGACTTTTAGATATTTTGTCAGACTTTTTTGGACTTGGAAAAATTTTCAAATTTCCATCACCAAAATCATTAATTATAGTCACAAAAATGTGATTAAAATTTTCAAAAATATGATGAAAAAGTCTTAAATTATTGTAAAAGTCGTTGAAATCACCCCCCCCCCCCCAATTGTTCAAAATGTCATGAAATTCGTTAAAATTAATTCGAAAATTGTAATTGTATGAAAGTCGTAAAAATCATTAATGGCGTAAACACTTTCGAAAATAAGATGAAAGTTGTTGAATTATTGCAAAAATCGTTTTAACAGCCTCCAAAATTGCTCAAAATGTCATAAAATTTTTTTAAATTACTTCAAAAATTGTTTAAAATGTCGTAAAAATTGTTCAAATATTATTAAAATTTCACCAAATGATGTAAAAGTTGTTCAAAATTACATGCCAGCCTTTGAAAAAGGCCACCAAAGTGGTTGAAATATCATAAAAATTGCATAAAAAGACGTAAAAATTTGTTAAAATGACGTTAAAATTTTCAAAAAAACGAAGAAAATTTGTTAAATTGGTGAAAAAATTTTGAATTTATTCTTAAAATTGTTCAAAATGTCATGAAATTTGTTGAAATCACTTCGAAAATTGTTCAAAATGTCGAAAAAATTGTTAAAACAACCCCCACAATTGTTCCAAATATTATTGAATTTTTTGAAATCGCTTCAAAAATTGTTTACAATGTCGTAAAAATCCTTAGAACAGGATCAGAATTGCATAAAATGTTGTAAGAATTGTATAAAAAGTCGTGAAAGTTGTTGAAATGGCATTAAAATTTTCAAAAAGAAGGAAAATTTGTCAAATTATTGTAAAAATCGTTGAATAATTGTTCAAGATGTCCTAAAATTTTTTGAAATCACTTCAAAAATTAAAATTGCTCAAAGAGTTTCAAAAATTAATTAAAATATCGATAATATCAACATTTTTCGATCATTTTGCAGACTTTTCAAGCAATTTTCTCGATATTTCGACAATTTAACATGAAATTTTCAACAATTCTTGTGTAGACAATTTTTTCGAGTTTTGAATAATTTTTACGAGACTTGGAGCAATTTTTACATCAAGTTTGAAACTCTTCTAGGTATAAATTTCGTCTATTTCTTTGGTACGAGTATTTTTAGGAAATTTTTTAAAAAATTCATAATTTTTCCTGCACTTTGAATAATTTTTGGGAATTTTGACAGTTTTTCTTGCACTTGGAATAATTTTTATCATATTTGGAGCCATTATTTTGTGATTTTTTACGAAATTTCCATCATGCTTTGTCATCTTTCATGTCATTTCAAATTTTTTTTTTTTAATAGAAGCATTTCTGTAGTGCCTAAGTGTATATAATTTTGAATAATTTTATGTAGGATGAGCAAATTTTCTTGCGTTTGAAAATCTTTTTTAGTCATCTTTTGAATATTTATTTTTACGTTTTTTTTTTGTTTCTTTTTTGAAAATTGAACCATTTTTTGCGCTTTACACAATTTTTTAGCATTTGGCGTAATTTTAATGATCTTTTATCAACGTTTTTGTTGCTTAACAATTTTTTTGAAAATCATGCATTTTTTCAAACTTTGAACAATTTTGTAGGTTTAATGTTTTGGTTCTTTTTGTCAGCTTTATTTCACTTTTAACTATATTTGATCTACTTACTTTATTCACAAAATTTTCATTCAATTTGAACTGGATTTCTTATGTTTGAGTCAAATTTTATGGCACTTTGATTAATGTTTGCAATATTTTTGCCTTTTCATCAAATTTTTCTTAATTTGTGTCAATTTTTATGAATAACATAAGTTACCAGATATTTTGAGTAATTTGGCAATGTTTCACGCAATTTTTAGGCCTCTAAACCTCTTTGAACTAGTAAATGAAATCTTAACGATTTTATTGGAATTTTGAAGAATTTTTCAATGTGGTAGACAGAGATGAAAAGTTACCGGTAACTTATTCTTTGGGTAACTTACCGGTAACTTAA
>FIZU01036833.1:0-13387 GCA_900064475.1 Pseudococcus longispinus
CCTTGATCAAAAAAAGGTTCAAATAAACGTTAAAGTAGACAAAATTTCCTACAAAACCCCTTCCTTACTATTTCTTTTTACGTTAACGGGTGGCGCAAAAACGTCCATCAGTACACACACAGTGTCGTAAGAAAATTAAATTTGGTACATTTCTGTGAATACACGTGGTATGAAATGCGACTAAAATGCGTTTAAACAAAAAAATTGTCAGAACCAAAATTAAAGTTCATAAAATTTGTAACAAAATTACTTATATTCATTTTTGTCGAAAAGTTAACGGATGGCGCAAAAACAAGTGTCAAAATATACATGGTGAAAGAATTAGAGGTTTCCCTTCATTTTTACAAATAAGATATAACGTCGCCGTAAAAAAGTAATGAAGTTGTTTTGTAGGAAATTTTGTCTATTTTAACGTTTATTTGAACCTTTTTTTGATCAAGGGCACGGTTGAAGAGTTATAGAGCCTAACAAAAAGGGGGGGTTCTCGGGGGTCCACATATGAGACGCATCGGGGGAGTGGAGGGGTGGCATTTTTTTGGGATCTATGGAGGGTCATTTTGTGGCCTTCCATCGGAAAAGGTCCCACTTAGACATATATGACCCCGCATTTTAAAAGGAACCTAGTGTGTGTGAAAAAACATTGAACGCTCATTTTTCTCCAAAACTTGTTTTCAGTTTTCACCCCCTAGGTCCTTTTTAGAATGCATTTTTCTCGAAAAAAAATTTTTGGCACATGAGTCCCTTTTAAAATGGAGGGTCACATGTTTGGCCAAGTCCTTGTCAATAACTTAAAACGTTCCACTTTGACCCACTCTATACCTAAAAGTTAATTTTCTCGAAATCTCGAATTGTATTCCTTTGCGAAGTGGGACCTTTTCCGATAAAAGGTCACATTTCAGAATTTCAAAGTGTAATATGGACATGTTCCTTCACAGGTGCAAAAAAATGAAAATATGTAGTATACCCATACGTACAAAATTTTTTTTTCAGAATTTTTTATGGGGTAGGGAGTGGAAAACTCTCAAAAAGCGAAAATTCGGCTTTTCCACAATTTTTCGCCTTGAAAATGGTCGTTTTTGGTTGATTTTTTTTTATTGGAATACATCATCAGTGACACGTGAATGCATCAACCTGAATTTGCACCAAATTCGTTCATTTTTTTCAATTTTTTTTTAAAAATACTCGAATGACGTCATTTTAGGAACCCACAACCCTTCTCGAGATGACCCAAAGATCTAAAATTTATTTGTGAACGTGCTTCAACTTGATATTTATCATATATTACAATTTCAACAAAATCGAGAATTTTTAACACCCCCCTCCCCCTCCTGTTTGTTATGAATGTTAGTGGTGAATTTAACTGTATTGAAATTTTATATTTTATATCAACTTCTTCAATTTTTTTCATTTCGGCAAATCGATTTTTTATGATAGATGATAAGAAAATTTTAGTTGTAAATGATTGGAAAAAAATTATTGCATTGAAGGGAGTGGGTAAAAAGCTAAACACACTCTTGTCTTTGAATCTCGGTTTAAGAATTCAACCCTTTTAATGCACTAAAATTCTGGAATATTAATTCAGTAGAAGGTCATTGAACAAATTCCGTTTTGGTTCAACAGTCAAACTGCTAATGGCTTTGGAAGCTATAAATGACCATTCTAAAAGTACCTACCAACATCTGTACCTCAATTGTGAAAAATATTCACCCGGAGAAATACTTTCATTTACCTAACGCAATAAAAATCCACAACTTATCGCGAATAATGCCTACGAGTACCTGAGCAACGAGTACCATATAATTCACGTACATATGATCGCTTCTCCCATACGTCATATCGACGAGGAAATATGTACTTCAACAAAAGAAAGACACGAAGTCGAAAACTTGCTGAGGCCCCTTTCACTGCGTATATGCGAGTTGACGAAAAAGTACACCCAAGATGACACCTATGACCATGAAATCATTGTTGCAGACTGTATGATTTTGCACGTCATCTATGGCACCGAGTAGACGACCTACATACGTAGGTACATTTTGTATTGTATTTCGGTCGTTGGCAAGATGTCTGGATGAGGAATCGCTCGAAAGAGGAAAATTTATTCGAAATGTTTTCTTCCTCGTATGCATTATTTTTCCATTTGGATCAGAGCCTCTGCTACAGATACATTTACGATTCTAGTGAATAATTTTTGCTCGTTGATTAGCAAATACGAGTATGTCCTTGCATTCTTGTAGATACTTGTATCGTATTTCATAGCGTAGAGTTTTCCGTCTCGAATACTTTTAGTTGAATTTTTTTACGTGCATGGAAAATGTATGTACTTAGTATTCGTATTTTATAGGTTGGTCTAGGTATGCAGATTAGCGTTCGAGAGTTCGGTTTGCATAATTTTTTTTTTTTTTACAAAAAACCACCAGGAAAACTTAAGTATGTTTACATTTGAAAATCTAAAATAGGAGCTTATAAGTTAAAAAGAATATATTTACTGGTGCTATGTAGTGAACCGGATCAATGAGAACACCTTTACAAAAAATAGCACGGCATTGATTTAATTTTATATCTGTGCCATTTTAAAATTCAGAGTAAACATCAAAAATGAGAAAAATATAGTAATCGTTATTCGTTAATTAGATACTAATAAATTCTATCGACCAATTTATGGAAATCTTTTTAATTGTTCGATCATTAATGTTAAAAGATGCAATCCTAAAACACGTCGTCTAGCGAGAAAATTCGTTTTGCGTGCGTCTTTTACAAGATACGTGTTCGGATTCTTCTTCGGTAGCTGCTGTTAAACCTTCGTGTGGTCAATGTATTTGATTTATGTTTGAGTTGTAATTTTAATTTATGATATCTTGTGCAAATGAAATGATGATTTGGCGAATATTACAGAAAAATTATGATTTCTTATGCAATGACCTTCGGTACCTGTGGAGAAAATGAGAGATTTTGTGTGAAATGGAATTTTACATGTGGAGTGGAATGAACAGAAGGACAAAGGTGGTTTTTTTTCAAAAAATTTTTAAAGGTGTTAGAAATATTTGAAGTCTTTTACGTTAGCGACACTGATTATTTGTAATATGTGTATTGATGAGACAGGTGTATGAATTCATTGTGTGGAATTTTGATTGACTTTACGAGATGAGATTTTCAAAAAAAAATTGAGAGTTTTATGATGTCGAGGGATTTTTACAAGTTTTGCCTGTGTTGCCAAATCGGAAAACGAAAAATTTGCAAAATAATTATTTAAGAATTTTTATTATTATGTAGTTCAAATTTTGAAATAAAAAAAATAACGAATTGAGAATTTCTGTTAAAATTTCAATATTTCAATATTTCTGTGTATTTCATCAACCATTTCATCAGTCGTACCAAATAATTAAATGAGAATTGTGCAAAAATATGGTAAATTTGGATTTTCCTATTCAATCGATTTTTTCTTCAAGAAAAAAGCAACAACAACAAATTGAGATTTAAAGTACCTATCAAATTATTTTTGATATAGGCGAGTGTTTTATTGGTTTTTGCCCATTTATACCAAAAGAAAAATTGTTAATTTGAAAAAGTATTTCTTTGATTAAAAGTAATTTTTGACGGATTAACCTTTTTGTAGCTTGAAGAGATCTAATGAATGAAATTGAATTTTTTTTTATTCTATCATGTGACTAAAGTCAGGTTGTGTACGAGGTCATTCTCACCAGTGAAATTGAAATTCCACAAAGAAAATAGAATAAAATCAAATTGATCTACTTTTTTTTTGCTGGTTCGATTTGCTGCAAATTGAAAAAAAAATTCTACTAATCTTTGAAAAAAAAAGAGGTGTAGTGCAAACATTTCAATTTTATTCGTCCTCTCCTCCTCCCTTCAATCTAAAATTGCGATTTTGAAAAAAAAGTTGAAATTTTGAGTTTGTAGGGTGTCTATTGGTCTAACGGTCATGGAAGTGATAGAAGTCGTGGAAGTCACGGGAAAGTCATAGATTTCCAAAAAAAAATCCAGTTAGACATCCTTTAATTCCATTATTTTGATTTTTAATTTTTTCTCTCAAAATTGAAAATTTATGAACCTTGATACTTGATGATACATTTTCAAGTAGGTAAGTATATGTCAAAAATGTTTTAAAAATGACAAAATTTTTTTTTTCGTCCAAAATTTGAAAAAAATTACAAAAATGTGGAAAAAATGTTGAACAAAGTTTTCAAAAATAATAAAACAGCTGAAAAAATACCAAACAGTGTTTTAAAAATGACAAGAATGTTGATTTTTCTCTGTCTCAAATTTGAAAATTTTTGAACCTCGATGCGTTTGGTGAGATATTTACCCATCAAAAGAAACATTTTGAAAAAAATCGATTAAAATTGGTTTATTAGAAGAAGCTGACGAACTATCACGAAGTTGGGGGGGGGGGTAGCTCATAAATTTGAGGAACATGCTTCTGAAGATGTTACAAAATTCTAAAAAAAAAAGGTGCTGAATTTTGATTTGAAAATTTTGTTAGACACCCTGTAATGAGGATGTTTCTCTGAACGAAAAAATTGGAAAAAATTCGAGGCGGGGGTGTCATGGAAATAGTCATGGATTCCTCAAAAAAATCCAGTCAGACATCCTGGTTTATAATTTAGGTATTTTAGGACCTCAAATGACCCGTAATTAAAAATTTACAAACTTTTGGAACCCATGACTTTTTTTTTCAATTTTTTCGTTCAGAGAAACATCCTCATTACAGGGTGTCTAACAAAAGTTTCAAATCAAAATTCAGCACTTTTTTTTAGAATTTCGTAACATCTTCAGGAGGATCTTCCTCAAATTCATGAGCTACCCCCCCCCCCCCCCCCCCCCCCTTCCAACAAAAACCTTCGTGATAGTCGCCAAGGAAATCTGATTTCAAAAATTTTCAGACTATCAGCAACAAATTTTAGAAAATTGATGTAATATTATATTGTAATGGATAAAATTTTGTGAAATTCTACTTTGAACATTTTTTAATGGTTATTTTTGAGGAGAAATTTTCATTCGGTGCATTTTTTGAAGAGAAATATATGAAATATCTGTACAATTTCGTGCTTCAGAAATTTTTGAAAAAATGTCACACTTTAGCAATCAATCTCTCGAAATTTTCAGTCTTAATTTTTGAGTTTAAATTAAGGCAAAGGTGAAAGAGTGTCGTCCTTCGCTTGCAAGGAACTTTTTAGTGGGATGAAAAATTTTAGCCCATGATTTGTCATTTTTTGAAAAAAAATTGGCCAATCTTGAAAACTGATTTCCTGTACAAATTTTCAGTTCAAATCGAATATCCTCTCATAATCTCTTCATTTTGTTTTTTATTTCATAAAAATACAAAAAAAATTAATTTTTGGTCATTTGGGGATCCTGAAATATCTGAATTACAAACTCAGAATATCAACTTATTTTTAAAAAAAAGGGAATAATAAAAAAATTGGGAGAGGGAAGAAATTGAAAATTTTGTACTACATCTCTTTCTTTTTCAAGGGTGAGTAGTTTAGTGTATTTTTTTCAATTTATTGCAAATTTCACACAGGAAAATAAAAGTAGGTAATTCTGATTCGATTCCATTTCCTGTGTGAAATTTTAATTTTCAGTAGTGAAAATGGACTCGTGCACTAACCTGACTTCAGTATACATGATGCAATGAAAATTTATAAATTTCGTCAACCAGATCTCTCCTAGGCACAAAAGGGTTAATTGAGCCTTCCTCAATCATTTTTGATAACAATTATTGAAAATTTTAGAATTTTTAATTTCTCTATTTCTTCAAACTGATTTTCACGAAAATTTCTCGTCACCAGATGACCATCTCTCTTTAATACATTTTCAAAATGTTAATGTGAGGTATTAAGTTGAAAAACTATATATTTTTAATTACTTTTTTAGATTTTAACTTACAAACTTCTGTACTTGGATAAATAAATAATACATTCCTCCGTTTTATTGACTGCATTAGCATTATTGGCCCAAGATATCAAAAATCATCATCGTCGTTAAAAATAAACTCATAATAATTTTAGCGAGTAGGAAGGTAGTAATAGCATATTTTGGATGAAAAATTGGAAGACTTTTTAATGGATAAATTTGGACGTCGATGATGGTGAAAAACATCGAATCTAATGGTATTCTTACCTAACAGAAATTCTTATCGTTTCCGGTACACGAGATTTTTTAAAATTTCAAGTATGTACGAATAAATCGACCCATGTACGTATTAACGACTGGAATAAAATGCAAATCAAAAATTACGATTAGCATTTGGAATATTATCTAACATGGAAAAAATATATCAGAATTGGGAAAAATAAAACCCGCCGGACCTTGAAAAATCAATTTAGAAAAATTTACATCGCTGATTATAAGATACCGTTTTTGGGATAGATACTTTCCTAGGCATAAAATTTCAAATACTCGCTTCAACTTTCATACGAGGTGAAAAAAAAAGAATTGTGTAATCTCGTTTAAAATTCGCGTAAAATTTGCTATCCATTTCCATATAAACACCGTTTAGCTATATACGATTCAAGGATACCGACGCGGCTATGATGCTGAGGTTCCATAACAGGACGACGACTCCGGCGCGAACATGGCAAATAGGAAAAAAAATTGATTCGTGGTTTCGTCGAAGACGAAATGACATAATTTTTAAATTTATTAGGTCAACATTTTGAAACTTTTACTTTATAATTTGCACAAAGCGTTAAAAGATTATGTACTTTTCAACAATCAATGATCAATATTCAAGACAAAGTACTGTCACAGATGCATAACAATTAGGAATTGTACACATCTGCGCCCTAATCCTGTAATTACGAACAATTACGAATTTATGATAATGCAACGATGAGAGACTATTGTCTTATATAAAAGCACTTCGAAGCGTTGACTTTTCAGTGCTTTGTTTAGTGACAGTTCGAGAATAACTTGCTCGCTTTTTTATTATTATTTTATTCATCCAAGATGTATTCGAAAACGGTAAGTAGAGTGAATCGCGAAATTAATATTTTTTTTCGTATGTGTGATTTAAATTCTTTTTTTTTGTTAATGTCTCGAATCGAATCTATACGATCGGTTTACTATACAAAATTCCATATCGATTACGTGCTCATATATTCAACTTTTAAGACAGATAATATGATAACTAATGTTATAAGCGGTGTTACCCAATCTGATACTTGAATCTATGGGCGATTATCAAGTCGAATGGTGTGAAATCTTTGTAATATGATTTGATATCTAACTTATAAATTTTGTTTAATATTTCATTAAGGTCGTCTGGTAGATAGATATGTGGATGAAATGCATTGAAAAAGCATTTTCTATACTCAGTAGTGTCTGATGCTTATGTTTTATTAATGCCATCTGGCTGCATCGTGTTGTGAAATTTTGGATATTTTTTTGAAAGAAATTACTTGTTTTTAGTTGAAATGGTGAAATTTGTCGTCAAAGTTTGATTTTTGGGAGGTGGGGAAGAGGGGGGATCGTCGTAAAACTAGACAAATTTCCATTGAATTCAGGAAAAAAATTAGAATAGACAGACTTTCAGAAATTTTCAATGCAAAAAAATTGGAATATAAACTAAATTTGTGTAAGAAGCAAATCATTTCGAGATTTCAAGCCTTTTTACGATCAAATTGTTATAAAACGAGCAGGTATACCTACTCGTAGGAATAGAAAAGATCGAACCTTGAAAAAGGTTTAGACGAATAATTTCATCATTGGATCGATTTTCGATTAGTCAATTCATCATTTGACTTCGATAATCCATCAATTTTTTGTTTTGAATTGTTTTTTTTTATCGAAATCAGTTTTGATCAAATTTACGTATTATCGATAACCGATTCATATTTCAATTTTAGTTATTTTTCATCTGAATTATATAATTCGATAGTTTAATCGTGATAGTTGATCGAATAACAGATTTTTCGATCCAAAGTTTGGATAATAGTTTGTTTAATTTCGATAATCAATCATTCTATTTCGATTATCGATTTTCTAACTTCGATAATCGATTATTGAGCTATGATTATCGATTATTTAGCTTCGATGATCGATTATTCAACTTTGATTATCCGGCTTCGATAATCGATTTTTCACCTTCGATAATCGATTGTTCAATTTCGATAATCAACCATTCGATATCGATTATCTAACTTCGATAATCGATTATTCAACTTTGATTATCGATTATCCAGCTTTGATAATCGATTATCCAACTTCGATAATCGATTATTCAACTTTGATTATCGATTATCCAGCTTCGATAATCGATTATTCGCCTTCGATTATCGATCGTTCAATTTCGATAATCGACCGTTCAATTTCGATTGTCGATCGTTCAATTTTGATTATCGATCACTCAATTTCGATTACCGATCGTTCAATTTCGATTATCGATAATTCAATTTTGATGTTCAAGTTTTCTATTTTAATGAATGTCTAATTCAAGTTATATAGAGCATTGTTCAGATTCAAAGACCTATCATTCCTTTTCGATAATTGATCATTTGATTTCGATATTCGATATTTTAATTTCAAAATTGGGTAGTTTATAATCTGATTATGATGAACGAGTTCTTCAATTTCGATCATTTTAGTTGCATCTCATAGATCGATTCTTTTCACAGATTCGATAATCGATCATGTATTGTACCTATTTGTACTTTGGTGCCTCATCTGTCATTTTTGATTCCCATTAAGCGCAAGTATTTTATTTTTTGACCAAATTTCAATGTCGGATTTTTCGATTATGGCAATCCATTATCGACTTATTCCATTTTTGATGTTTGATTTCTACGATTGGTCAAATACCTATTCGATTTTGGTCACAGATTTTGTATGTATGTTTTGTTGATCAATCATTTAGTCAAATTATGTTCTAATGGTGCCCAATCATAAGTAGGAATTATCATAAAATTTTTAAAAAGGTCATAACGGTCACAAAAATTACAAAAAATTATCATATTTTGATTTTTAAACTATTTTTAAAAGGTCACTTTATTCAAAAATAGGTTTGTTTAGTCTCATTATAAATTTTGATTTTTTCGTCTGGTAGCTGAATTGAATTATCGAGTTTATGAAGTGTCTAACCGGTTCTGAAAGTACTGAAAAAGCCCTTCATTTGATTAAGTGGTGCTGAGCATCGAAAAAGTGCCGAATTTGGCTCAAAAGTCTTCCCTTTTTCGTTCAAAATTAATTTTTTCAATTACTTATCATTTTGAAGAAATTTCAGCTTTCGAATGCTTTCTTCTTCAAAATTTTTCGCCCTCGTTTCGCTTAAGCTCAATAAATCCCTAACTTCACCATTCTAATAATGATAATTTTTTAAGGGTAGTGCATTTAAAATCACATCCTTTCTCTCCGACTGCCCGACTACTTGCAAAAAACCCAATTATTTGTATTTTGGGGGGGGGGGGGGAGATGTTACTCGTAAACTTGAGAAACATTCCGCTGAAGATGTTACAAAATTCTGGAAAAGTCTCACAGAAGTGCTGAATTTTGATTTGGAAATTTTGTTAGACACCTTAGCTTATTTTATTGAAATTGTTAATCAGATCAGGTGGGAAGGGAGAGGAGGGGAGCTCGACTTTTTAAGGTTAGAAAATTGATTTTTATGCATTTTATCAGAGTTTTTTGAACTGGAAAAATTTTCTTATTTCTATTGACCTTTTTGAACTTACAAAATTTTAAAAACCAGGGTAACTTTCTGATATTTTGTCAGACAGATTTTTTGGATTTGAAAAATTGTAGAGATCACGCTGATTTTCAGACATTTTTTCAGCCTTTTTTGAAATTAGAAAATTTTTAATATCTCAAATAAATTTTTGAACTTGGAAAATTTAAATTTTATGGAAGGTTGACTTTTAAACATTTTGTCGGCCTCTGTTGAGTTTGAAAATTTAAAGAAAAATTTCAAATATCACAATTTTATGGATTTGAAAAATTCAGTGAGCAAAAGCATATCCTATGTTTTATAGTTTCATGAGTAACATGGAAATCACAGGGACTTTTTTTGCAAATTTATGCTGTTAAAATTGTATTTTTAGGTCTCAAAATCTTAGGTGACCAAGGCATCCCTGTCACCCTCTGGTCGGCAAGCCCTTACAGAATACAAAATGATAAAATTAGTTGAAATAGATGAAGACAAATTGACTTATTTTTTGTTTCTTGCAAATCAACACCACTTTTTGGCCTCAACACAATGCGCCCAAATTCTTCATTTCATCAATATTCAATTTTGATCATCTTAAAATTATTTTGAGATATTTTTTTTCAAATTGCACTCTGCTAAATCAAAATCTATCCTTCGTCAACAGCTAGGCGAATTTTTCAATCTTGAAAAACATATTTTAAATCGTAATTTCTTCTACTTTCATTAACTCTGCGCTGATTGGTATATTTTATCGCACATCTAAAGGGCAAAAAATGACTTAACCTAGAGCTCTCGTTCAAGGCACCGGTGTACTAAATAAATCACGATCTTGGTACCTACGAGAAGAGAATCCAGTTCGGTTTCATATGGCATCTGGTACTTGGAACAAATTTCATCGGACCTTTTAGCCATATTGCAATTTGTACCTCTACTCGCCTGCAGATTGGCATAAACACTTTCGAACCCTTTTTTTTACTGCAACTCATCGTCAAACGCTCGAGGCAACGTAGGCTACATAAGAATACACCAGATCATAAACCCACCAACTCGATAACCTATTAGAAATTTCGTAACAGTGCATCGGGCGTGCAACATAGTATGCTAATAAATAAATCACCAAAGTGAAACAAAAAAAAAAAATTTTACACTGGCAAATAATATACTCGTTGATTCGACTATCTAGATTGTAATCGCGTTGGCGTTCGGTCTGGTGGCTGGAGACCGTCTGGATAACGTTCGTCAGGTTCCATCGGCTGCCATATATTCCGGAGGACACGCTTCCATATTATCGCTTCCTTATCAAAGCTCGGCCGAGTCGTACAAAAGCTCGTACAAGGGTTCAGCATCCAGTTACACGACCGCTGCTCCGTTATTACATAAAACTCATTATACGCAAGGCTCTTACGCTTCTTCGAATACGAATCCGCATCACGATGTTGTACCCATAGTCAAACATGCCAGTGAACCAAATAACGGAGATGGATCGTATAGTTATAGGTATGATTTATTGGTACGAGGTGTCGGGATATTCTATCTCTCTCTGGAGAGTTCTGAGTTGGCTTCGTTTTAAAAAATTAATCGATATTTTAAATGTCGCTATTAATATTTTGTCGTATTGGACGAGCGAAGTCTGGTGTAGGAAATCGATTACGTAATATGATTTTTTTCGGTTTTGATCGAGAATACCTTGGGTTAGATTTTTTCACAACTGTTTATAAAAGTTATTAGGTTAGTACGAGCAGAAAAAAATGATGGTGATTAATTCATCGATATGTTTGAAATGAGTTTATTTGCTTGGGATGCTAGAATCGCTTTGGAAAAGAATTCGAATAGATGAAGGCGAATTTATGCAACTCTAGAGGCATTCGAGTTGATTTAATAATCAACCCGGACGCCGCATACGAGCACCCAAGTCGTTATTTTTTTGCTTCAAAGTCCTCAACATGATTTACTGTTAATCTCGTTATTCGAGCATGCAATTTGGATCCATCCCAATTGGCCATTCTTCTGGTTGTCGCACGAGACAAAATGGGTGAGAAAAAACTAGTCACGTAACTCGACTCAGCTGCATTTGTCAATTCCCAGAATCACTGTTTACATTTTTTCGCGTATTGAAGAATGTTTGAAATTAGGAAGATGCTCGTCTGCTTTTTATATGGGTCATGGTTATTTGTACACGTATGTGTACCTTGGAGCAGAAAATAAACATTAATTTTCTTGTTCAGCTACGAAACAGCTAATGGAATCTCGGCTTCGGAGTACGGAGTATATAAGCCAGGCCCAACCCCAGACGAAGGTGTCCAAAGCTCTTCAGGATCCTACTCCTATACCGGTCCAGATAACGTTGTTTATACCATTACCTACACAGCTGGTTTGGAAGGATTCGTACCCCAAGGTGCCCACATCCCGACCCCACCCCCAGTACCAGAAGCTATCCAGAAAATTTTACAGTACGGTGGCGAAAATAAATACGACGCTCCGACCAGATACACTTCGGCTCTTCCTACTCCTTACTCTGGGTATAATTCTGCTTACAAACCAGTCGCCGCTGCTACTTATGACAACGGCGAATACAAAGTATCCGAGGAGAACTACAGAAGGAAATAGTGCGCTGGCGTTTATTTAATTCTTATTTACACGATAAGCCTTATTTATTGAAATGAAAACTCGTTTAATATAAAATTTTTAAAGCAGTTTGTTATCTTGTTTGAGGGCGGAGGGGGTGTTGCAAATGTTGCTACAAAAGATGCCTTGTAAAGTGTCGGAACTCTATTTCCACCTTTATGTGTTGTCTCATCTGTGGTTAAATATTCAAACTACACATTAACCAGATAGTTTTAATAAGTCAATAAGAGTTATACCATCATTTACATACGTTTTGACGAAACCTACCATTATAGCACTTCGGTTCCATTAGATGATCGTACCTACATACATAATCCGTCATCGACTGTTACATCATTACGTTTATCTCGAAGGTGCATAGTCTCGCCCATGAAAAGATACCGTCTATCAAAGATTTCGTATGTCGATGAGTATGACGTGTTGGAGCAATTACTCTTACGGTAATTGATTGTTTCCTTTTACGTGGAATTATTCGAGTATTGTGATTTTTTTCTTGAAGGGGCATGAGATGTGCATGTTGGAAATGATGTTTCGGTGTCGACCTTGCCGGAGATTATTATTTGATGTTTGGAAAATTTTTGGAAATATTGAAAAAATTGAAGAAAAACTAAATCAACTGGATTGAAATAGTTGTGTTGGGTTGAGCAGTAGGGTGGGCCGTTCTTATAGATGACGAAATTTTTTTCTTCGAATTTGAAAATGCAATAGGGGCAAAAGATGGGTATTTGGATGAGTAGCAAGACGTACTTTTTTTTTTTGATCAAGTCTTGTGCCCCCTACCCGACCGTCAAATTTTCAAATTTTCCAGAAAAAGGCCAAAATTCATCACGATGACCTCAATTTTTTATTGATGGATATTATAGTAAATTTTGCGCTCTTTCCAATGGTGTATTTGGAAAATTTTTGAGATTTTTTTTTCGTTGAGAAATTTGTACGAAATGGAAGTAGTGCGAACGTTACTCGACTAGTTGCCACGAGTTTCTCGTGGCGAGCGAATAAAGCTCTCGGGGAAATTTGGGGACTGGGTAGGGGGCACAACAACTGTGATAAAAATAAAATATGTGTGTTATTCCTTGGTACATTACCCGTCTTTTCCCCCTA
>FIZU01036835.1:0-11477 GCA_900064475.1 Pseudococcus longispinus
ACTGGACATTTTCATGTTTCTGCATATAAAATGACCTTCAAATATGCAGTCATCTAAAATTTTACACGTGACTAAAGTAGTACTAAAGGAGTACTAATGATATACTAAATTTGAAAAAAATCGGTGTTACCATTTTGAAGATAATCAATCAGGACACAAATCGTGCCGAAATTTGAGAATCACCCTAAAGCGGAGGTAATTTTGATTTGATTCTATTTTCTGTGTGAGATTTTCAGTTCCAAAAAATTCTCTGAAATTTTCTTCTAGCCCCAGCATGAAGATCACATTCACATGGAAACTGTTACAAAGTAACCGTCAATTTATTTTCTGGCAAAACGTTGAGCAAAACTATTTGAATGAATAAACATAAAAAATTATAAAATAAATCATATGATAATCATTATCACCTTGTTTCAATACAGGAAAAATTTCACTAAAAGGAAATCGATGAGAAAAATGAACGAAATTGGCTGATCTTCCCTATCTTTACAATTTTAAGCTACAGTACATCAGTGACTTTTCACTGATTTAGAATCAAGAAACCTCAATTTATCACTTTTTGTCAAAATTTCAAATTTCATCTTCACTTTGGTTCTTCTCTTTCCCATTAGAACATTTCTGCTGATCTCATTACATTCTCAAACAGTTATAAAAACAACTCGACGAATCATACTTTCAACCGGTTCGTAAAACTCGCAGAAAAACAATCCACATTTCAAAGAAGTCAAAGTCATATTCTCACTAACTCCCCACATCACCATCAAGTCATTTAAATCGAACAATAGTTACCTTCGGTTTGAGAAAACCCATGTAGAAGAAAAAAAATTAACTTATGTAAAAATATGTAAAAATAGGTGTCATTTTACGAGCACATTAACGTATCTACGCTTTTTTTTTTACTCTCTTCACCAACCAAACATACGAACGAATGGTCAACCATACGTACGAAAATTACATACGTATCTACGTACTCGCATACATAAAGTAAATAAAACATTTCTAATTTACATATTACCGACTGGCTAAGAAAAATCACATATTTCTGCCATATTAAGTGAACAATTACTTTATCCATCATCCCCCTCAACTATCTCACGAAAATGATAATTAAACGTGGCCAAAATTATCATCTACTCGTAGAACTGGTTGCCTCAAGTACATGCGAATCTCACCCTCGCAAAATTATTTTCTTTATTTTTGCATCTGGTCGATGTATCTTTCTCAGAATTATCTTCCCAAGATGATGACGACGAGTTAAACAATAGATTTTTTTCCGAACCCTTAACCACCCTCAAGTTTTGGCAAGTTGGATATATACTCGTAATTTTTACATACTTTATGAGGAAGAAAACTCACTATACTAGTTTTGCACGTATTTGTAGGCCTATATGGTTAATCGACAATACAAATTTTCGGGGGCGAATCGAACACACAACAATGGTTACTTTTTTAACAATACGTAGCGGGTGTTATTTACCTGCTTATTCTCACCCACTACAATGTGATTTTTTAACCGCTTCTTTTTTTTACATGTTAATCGGATCGGTGAGCTTGAAGTTTTTATAGAGGTTTTTTTTTTCATCGAAACTGTTTTTTTTTCTTTTTCAATTGTTTCTTTATATCTAAAAGCTTTAGATACATACAGGTTTTAATTGCGAGATGTATGAGAAAATTAGATAAAATAAAAGATCTGGTTCGAGTGTAGGAGAATATGGGATTTTTTTTCACGAGGGAATATAATTGAAAAATACGTATAGATTAAAAATACTAATATTAATGGGTTTTGAAGTTTCAAGAGGTAGTTGCTTGTTAAAAATCATTTGATAACAAACCGAAATTTTTGAAAATCGTTAAACCAGTTTAGAATAGCATGAAAGCGATATGGAAATTTATTCAAAATTTGAAAACGTTGAGAAACGGGTTCAAAACATCGCCCAAAAAAATAAAATATTGTAAAACTTGCTTGAAATATCACGTAAATGGCTTCAAATATCGCAAATATCGTCTAAATGTTTAAAAATTACCCGAATCATCAAGAAAATTACCTTAAATAACGAAAAAATTTGTTAAAATTGGTTGAAAATTTGTTGAAAATATCGTAAAATTTGCTAAAACGTCGTAAAAATTTGTTGAAATATCACACAAAATTGTTTTAAATTAAGAATCAAACCGTAGAAATGTTGTAAAAATTGTTCAAAACAGATAGTCTCCGTTTTCACGCGAATTAAAAATTTAAAAAATATCAATAAAATTTCATAAAACATCTTAAAATTGATGGAAAATTATTGAAAATAACAGAAAATGTTCCGATTATCATGAAAATTGTGTTAAAATAACGTTAAAGTTGATAGAATATCGAAACATCATGAAAATGGCTTAAAAATCAATTTTTTTTGTTAAAAATTACATTGAAAATATCACAAAATCATCAAATTCAAATTATGCAAAACTTCAAACAATTTTCATATATTTTGAACAATTTTTACATTTTTAACAAAAATTTGAGCAACTTTAGTAATTTTTCTGATGTTTTAGACCATTTTTGAAACAATTTCAATAAGTTTTCCAATGATTCGATGATTCTAGGTATAAAAAAAATGAACCATAATTTCGTCATATTGTAACCAATTTTTACCATTTTAAAACAATTTTTAAACATCTATTACAATAATTCAACGATTTTTTTCATCATAATTTCAACAAATCAACAAATTTTCACCAATTTTAATCATTTTAAACAACTTTTACGAGATTTTCAACAAATTTTGAGAAATTACGATAATTTTTTCGGTGTTTGAAATAATTTTTGCAACAATTTTAATAGGTTTTCCAGCAATTCGACGTTTTTTTAGGAGTTTGACGACGTTTTCGTGATATTTCAATCAATTTTCAACATTTTAAAATAAATTTTACGATATGTCAACGATTTTTACCATAATTTTAACAAAATTTCAACCAACTTTTATCAGTTTTTACAATTTTTATGACATTTTTAACAAAAAATTATTTACAACTTTGATAATTTTTTTAAATGTTTTAGGCAATTTTTTCAGCAATTTTAACAGGTTTTTTTTAACAATTTGGTGGGTTTTCTCAAAGTTTTAAGACATTTTCGTCAATTTCAATCGATTTTTACCATTTCTGAACAATTTTTGGGATGATTTAACTAATTTTATCATATTTTCATCAAATTTTCAATCAATTTAAAAAAAAATTTTCGATGTTTTTAGATGATTTTTGTAAAAACTTTAGCAAATTTTGATAAATTTTTTCAAAGTTTGAAGACAATTTCATGAATTTTAGTCTACTTTTTGGATTTTTATAATTTTCAAACAATTTTTGCAAAAATTCAACTACTTTTACGGTATTTAAAAAAAATTTTCAAATAATTTCAAGAATTATTTCGATCGTTTAGATAATTTTCGCATAAACTTTGACACATTTTTGTGAATTTCAATCAATTTTTATTATTTTAATCCCCTCCCTAAGGGTGTAATAATCTTGAAATTATAAACACTCTAAATTTAATTTAAAAAAAAAAAAAAAATTTCCTGACAATTCAATCAATTTTTAGAATTTTTTCGACATATCCAATAATTTGAATAATTTTGACATTTTTTCGATAAATTTTCCACGTTTAAAGATATTTTCACGATCTTTCGATCAATTTTTGCCATTTTTGAGCTATTTTTACGATATTTTCATAACAAATTATGCAATCTCTTCACAGTTTTCAGTGTTTTAAATAATAAAACTTGACATTTCAAAACAATTTTGACGCAATTTCGAAAATTTTCTCGTTTAAAACTTTTTCGTGACATTTTAAGCAATTCTAATAAAAATTATCGACATCATATTTATAATGACTTTTGCTACTGTTCGAAAAAAATGTCAATTAAACTTGGATAAAGTTATCAAGATGGCGATTTCTAATCAAGATAAGCAAAACTTTTCACGCTTAATTTGTCAAATAAATTACAAAATTTACGATCAAATTGCCGCGAAGTGATAAAACCTGGTGAAACATTGTAAATTGGCATCATCACTTTTTAAACGTAAATGTGATTTTTTCCGGGCAATGTATACACGATGATTATGCAAATAAGTGGAATATATAAAAATGTACGAAATAAAAAGTAATGAAAATCCGTTTAATGAGCGGTAGCTATAAATTTTTTATGAAAAATATCCCATTTGTTTTGCCAAAAGTGCGAAGGAATGTTAGAGGGAAAAAATAATAAAAAATAATTCCCACGAAAAAATATTCTTTAGAGAGTTTGAAATCGATAGACAATTGTGCCAAAAAAAACCTCCACATTGCACAAAATCACTTTTAAAAATTATTTGCTATCAATTCGAGCAAACCCACACTTTCACAAACTCTTAAAAAGCTCCATAATTTTACCACTTCAGGGCTTCGACTGCCAAAAAGTAAAAAAATAACATAAAAATCTCACCTCCTGATCGCAGCAACGCATGGCGGAATCAACAAGGGGCTTTTTATCTTAACGCCTTATCAGTTAACACAACAAAATTACACGATTTTCCAATTTAAAAACCTCACAGTTCCACATCATTTACTTCCTTTTCTTTATATGGTGCATGGGCGCGTTGTAAGTGTCCTGATGGTCCAAATACGAGTCGATATTCGATAAGAGTCGTTTGCTGCGGTGTAATACATGATCGTATACTATATTTTATGATGCTCTCGCTCTCGTAGCTTTGTATCGATAGGAACTCGTACGGTCGAGCTCGATTATACAATAATAACTTTATTTTTGACGAATAGATCGTAATAATTAGCTCAAAATGAAATGAAAATTAACCAGCGAGGAAAGGGTGGTGCTGTGTTGCGCCTGAGTCAAAATTACATTACGAATGGTATTGGACATACAAGCAGATGTACCTAAATGTTGTCCAAGTGCGGTTAAGAGCTTAGGGAAAAAAATCCACAAACAACGAGCGATAATTAAACCGACGAACGGAGTGGATAAAAGCCATGTTGGACGTTTTAAAAGATAAATAACCTAAATCGAATGTAGAGGAAAAAACCGGACTTTTTATTACAGAGTTTTTTTTTTTTCTTTAAAGAGTTCCGGAACTGAAATAAATTATCACATTTAGAAAAATATACCTTGTACGTGTGCACAAGAAAGCCAAGAGGAGGCGAACGCATCGACGAAGAAGACAACCAAATGGAAAAAAATAACTAAACCGTATTTTATCGGCGTACATCTTTTAAATTCAAAGTAAACCCACCTGCCAAATAACAATTCGTATATTCGAGCAGACGTATCAACTATAACCATATTTTATGAAAAATATTACGCGACGACAAAAATCAACCTAAAAAAAATCGTGCTTTCCTACACACCCGCAGAATGTCTACCACACATACAAATACATGGAAAAATATGCCTGTGAAATTCCATTCCGCCGCGGCGAGTGATTTAAATCAAAATACCCTGCCCTTTCTACGGACGTCACGACCCCGCAGCTGTTTTCCTACGCCGCCCTCATCGCGAGAGATCGCGTGACAATGGGTCTCGCTCGCGACCACGTACACGAGAAAAAAATTAAATAATATTTAACACCCCATGTCATATCCTAGGTACTTGTCCACGTATATATATTTAGTCACCTTTATGAAGGTATTTATGTACGGTAAACAAATATGTACCATGGTGTACGCCATGAAGTCCTCGTGCTATGGTCAATACGACCAAGTCAAAGTCGAAGGCGCGCGAATAAGTAAGAATAATTTTCATTACCGGTAGTCGCGCCGCTAATAAAACTCGAACATTAAAATTACCATTAAATCGATAGCTATAGGTACTTAAAATGTGAATATTTTAGTGCGAGCCACGCTACATTGGCGCGTAAAGATAAAAAAAAATAAACGTAGTATTTATACACATACGAACATTTTAAAGAAGCTTTGGAAGCGCACGCGTTTGGATCGTAAACCGGTTTACGGGGAAAATCTGTAAAAAGCCAACCGCTCGATTGTAATTACCCGAGAGAACGAAATAAAACTAGTAATTTTTTTCTTAAAAATTGGTTTTAGGTTTCGGAATGGCTGGCTTTTTGATGATGTTAGGCCGGCTGCATTCGGGCGGATTGTTTAATCGATGATGGACGAGGAGAAGATCGATTGATTTGGGATCGACGGAGAGGTTTCGGAAGGAAAATATTGGGATTATTCGTGTGTCGGTGTTTGAGAAGATTTTTTACTCATTTTGATAGAGATTTTGAAGGTCTTCGAGGAGAGTTTTTTGGATGATCAAGATATTAGAATTTTTTTCCAGATTTTCAGCGATTCGAAGTATGAAAAAATTAAGCAGATCAGTCATCGGTTCGAATAAAATCAATACAAAATTGATCTTCGAAAACCGGTTCAAAATTTCGATTTTTTTTTCAGCAACGATCTGAAGAATCAGAACAGGACTGACCACTTCCTCGAATTGTCAAAAAATTACAGTTTCAGCTTCGAGAAAATTAGATTTGAGTCGAAAATTTTTGAAGTGATAACTTTTTTTCAGAACATTTGCACTTTGAGTCCGAAAAATGGGAAAAAATTTCATCTGAGTCCAATATTTTCAATTTTTGCCTTTTTTTGAAGGACGAAAAAATCGAAGACATCGTTCATCGACTGGAATAAAATCAAAATCAATACAAAATTGATCTTTGAAAACCGGTTCAAAATGTGGAATTTTTTTCATCAATGATCTAAAGAATCGGAACAGAACTGAACGAACGAAGCTTGCCCTTCCTCGAATAATCAAAAAATTGCAGTTTCAGTCGAGGAAATCAGATTCTGAGATTCGAGTCGAAAAATTTGTAAAACTAACAACTCATTTGCACTTTCGAGTCCAAAAAATGGGAAAAAATTCCATCCGGGTCCAATATTTTCAATTTTTTGCCCTTGCAATAATGCCAACTTCGGGTTGTCTCCCCATTGAAAGAAGTTTGAATTGTTTTCTGGATTTTGAAAATATTGCGAGAAGATTTTCGATTTGAACTAGTTTGCACAGGAAATCAGCCTTCAAAATTGACCAATATTTTTTGAAAAATGACGATTTCTGTGCTGAAATAAAAGTAAGTGTGGAAATTTTTCGTCCCATACACTCTGAAAGTTCCTTGGAAGCCAAAGATTTTAATTCCTGAAAATTTCAAGAGAATGATAGCTAAAGAGTAAGATTTTTTTCCTGTTCGAAAAACGCATTGAACGAAAATTTTTCCTCAAAAAGCGTGTATTGAGACGAAAAATTTCCACACTTACTTTTATTTCAGCACAGAAATCGTAAATTTTCAACAAAAAAAATTGTTAATCTTGAAGGCTAATTTCCTTTGCGAATTTCCAGTTCAAATCGAAAATCTTTATTGCAATCTTTTCAAATTAGACAAAATTTTACCCATTCCTTCTCAAATACAACATTAATATTTTCCAAAAATTGTAATTGAAAGTCTGAAAAATTTTGAATGGATTTCCTGAGCGAATTTTCACTGTAAATGGAAAATCTTCTCAAAATCTCCTCACTTTGTTTTTATTTTATAAAATTGTGAAAAATTTTTAATTTTAGGTCATTTGAGGCCCTGAAATATCTGAATTACAAATTCAAAAATTCAACCTTTTTTCTTTTAAATGACAATAATAAAAAAATTGGAAGATGAAAAATTACAAAAAATTATCTCATTATAAATGAATAACAGAAAATTCAATTTTACTCTAAAAATTCAAGGCAATATCACTTTCTTTTCAAAATAGACGCAGAGAATTAATCAAAATTTCTCTGAAATTCGACGATGCCGTATTGTTGATTTACCCCTCCCCCCACCACGATTCAAAAAATCAAAATATTGACCGAGTACTGAATCAGTTAATACTGGAATATTTCGTTCTCATCACTGATTTCTCTTTTTCACCCCTTTTATCAACTTTTCTGGAAAAAGAATTAAAGTTTAATGAACGACAGATGAACGATTTTCATCGATAAATCACAAAATCGCAATCATTTAAAAAAAATAATATCTTTGCATAGTTCTCAAAAATATCAAAACAATAAAGTCGATTTTTTTTGGAGATGAATCGCTAAAAATTATTTTCAAAAACAGGAAAATTAGGAAACTTATTACAAATATTATTTTTTCGTGCTGTTTTTGAAAAAATTTTATGCCACATATTTTTAAATTATTCTGTGAATATTTTTCAGAAAAAGACATTCGAGAGCTGAAATTTAAAAATTTTTTCCAACATTTCTGTAGTCGAGAGAAGTCAGACCCTTTGACCTCCCCCGCCCTCCCCTGCCATATCACTGATTCAGCTGATTCAAAGGATAGCTGGTTGGGCAAAAAAACTTTCGATTTTATGTACAATTTTGAAAGATACAAATGCTTATTTAATTATTGTGTTGAATAAATAAATAAGTTTATTGAGTAGGAGC
Organism: Pseudococcus longispinus; assembly: GCA_900064475.1. Classification (NCBI taxonomy): domain Eukaryota; kingdom Metazoa; phylum Arthropoda; class Insecta; order Hemiptera; family Pseudococcidae; genus Pseudococcus; species Pseudococcus longispinus. The sequence goes on from FIZU01036835.1 coordinate 8,445, forward strand.
GAAGCAAGGGTAAAAATTTTTTCAAAAAAATCATTCAAAGCTGAAATTTTGACATTTTTTTCAATTGAGGGAATATTATCAAAAACCCAGTTTTGTCAAAATTTTGTCTTTTTTGACCAAATTTCGTGATTTTCGTGCCCGGCAAACAACCTGAAATTGACAAAATTGAAAATTTTTGACAAATTTCACTCATTTTACATCGGCTTTTTAGAGCTAAAAATTCAAAATACGCTCGTTTTAGCTACCTTCGTTAAATTCAAAAAAAAAAAAAATGAAAGTCGATGTGCTCATAACTTGGTCCAAATTATTTCTAGAAAAATTGAGACGAAGAAAGAGGGGAAAATTTGTAAAAAAAATTGATAAAAATCAACGAATTCTACTCATCTCCCAAACTGCTCCCAACTTTTTGTCGAATAAGCATATTGAACTCTTTTCATCAATCCTTTATTCTCACACTCGTCTATTTCCGATTGATTTTTTCATTCAATTTTTCTACAGCTCAAACCCTATCCTCCCCCTTCACCCTTCAACACGTCACCGTATAAAATAAACCCGAAACAACAAACCACCGAAATCATATATAGAAACAGAACCCGAAAAATTAGCACGGTCTTTTGGTACTCATTCAATCATATCCAATTTTCGCAGCATCTCCCGCACACGGCAAGTTTTCGAAAATCAGCCCCTCTCCTCCACTCGCCTTAACCCATCCCCAAACCTCTAGATTTCCAGCTGGAGCTCGATTTAAATTACGAATCGTGCAGAATCTGGTCTGGCACATCGCAATCAATTTGTAACCGGGATGGGAACTGAAGGGTGCTGTTGCGAGGCAAAAAGATAGACAAATTGAGTTAATAACGAGAGTAACATGTCGACTATGTGCGGTTACACTTATCATAGGATATCGGTGAAGGGAAGAGGTGATGGTATTGGTGCTGGCGGTTACGACGCGATACTCAAACCATAGAGACCGAGACCCTTCGTAAAACGGAAATAAATTTGAAACAATAATTTTATATGGCATCTTGCGGGGTTGTAAAGTCATTACTTCAATCATAATTTCGTACTTTCCTTATGCTTGTAAAACCTCGAAGCTCAATTTCGTCGTAGTACGTAGAGTAATATTCGTTCTCGTAGGAGGCGGCCCAAGCTGTTCGCGTAGTTAAATGTAAAAATTCCATCGAATATTCGTTTCGCCAATTATAAGGGTTGCTACGTACAATACGTTGGAAAGACAGAGAGATTCGGATTATAAATAGTATACGATGCTGCATTGATGCTGCTTCGTCTAGAGTACCTATATCTGTGTCCTTTTTAGGTTCGTGGTTTTTTTTTTTCTCTCACTGTGGACTGTCGTCGTGGTTGTTGTTCCAATGTATACGATGTACTAGAGGTACATCCGATTTAGATAAATATTAAAATGAAGCTTTCAACGTTCGTATAGAATTTGTATACCTATATCTCGTATTATGTATATGCCTAAGCGGATATCGATGGTGCGGATAATTCGCCGCTTGTTCGCAACACGTTCTGTAGTAAGTCGTAAGACCGCCCAAGCAGACAGTACACTATTTTGCATTCGATAAAAAGAACTGCACAAGCACACCACTCTTGTAGGTACATCGTAGATCGAACATACATGCATTTTACACGATCGATACATCGTTCAATAAATACACCACCACCAATAATACATGCAAACGGTATTTTCAACATAAACGTTTACTACAATAATTTTACGGTACACGAGTCAGCTCGTATAGATATGTGCTCTGTAAAGCTGCGAGTGTACATGTGTGCTCGATATGTTACGGCCTGTTCGCCAGATATCTCGTCGTAAGTCTATGGTACATACGAAATGCACAAGACGAAGCTTTGTAAATTATTCTATTTGCAATCGATGCTCGAGCTTGATCGTATTGATCGTATTGTAATCGAATATCGACGAATAATTAGACCAAAGGTTTACCTTATTCGTAGATCACATCGAGGAGGCGATGTTGCGGTAATGTGTAGGATTGTAGGAGACTGAGAGTTTCCAATTTCACACTTTTTTCATCTCCATTTTGAGCAAATTTCGCTCCAATAGAAGAGTTTTGTAGGATTTTTTCAGACATTTTTTGATTATTTTTCGAAAAATTTACTCAAATATCGTAAAAATAGGAAAAAAACAAGAAATTTTGAAAAATAATAACTCCATTAAAAATACCTACAATTTTCACATGTTTTCAAAAACCTTAAAAATTGAGCCAAATCACATACTTTTTTCTCAAAAAAAAAAAATTAAAATCATCATAATTGAAAAAATGAAATTTTCCATGGTATAATATTAGTGGGAGGAGGCCAAAATTTGTCCAAATCAAATGGAATTTTTTTTCAACAAAATACAAATTTTTCCAAACTTTCCAAAAGATTGTAAAATCTTGAAATTTGTCAACTCTTACATAACTTTTTCCTCTAAAAATGTTTTTTTTTTGTTTTTGAGAAGGTCGCTCCCTTACCCCTCGTTCAGTCCAACCTTGGTCAAAAATATCAATTTTTCGTAAAAAGACAAAAAAAACAGCAAGATTTTTTTAAAACAACATTAGCATATCTTTCAAGTCACTGAAATGTTTTAGGAGGGTTCCGTGAATGTGAATTTATTACTTTACGACGACGTTTTATAAAAAAAGTTTCACAGAACCAGGTAATAAAAAATATTATCGATCATTTATAATTTAACGACTTTTTATTGAAATATCAAATTTTTATAGGTAATTGGTTATTGACTTTTTGAATCTAATATTTCAATAAATGTTCCTTAAATCATCGTTACTTGCTAATTTTTTTTTCATTTCGTGTAAAATTCAAAAAAAAAAAGTTGTTAACAGATTAATCACGTATTTTTGTCTCATCAATTCGTAACGAGCCCCCCTCCCCCCTTTCTCATAAAGAAAAAATACAATGAAATGTTGAAATATGGCATCTTAACAAAAAAATAATAAAGAGCGTAGCCGGGTTTATAGGGGTGATTTGGCCCTGAGCACCGAATTT
>FIZU01036850.1:0-12439 GCA_900064475.1 Pseudococcus longispinus
AGCCTCCAGCAAAAGTTGACTTTTCTCCAGCATTTTGGAATCGCTCCAGAAAACGCTGTAATCAACTTTGGCAGCTGAAAAATTAATCCTGGGGTTTGCGTGATATTATTAGTCGATTAGCACGGTTGAATAGAAAATCCGAAGTGATGAGTTGACACGTGTATTTTTTCACAACTCAAAAATTTCGTCTATAAAAACAAATTCCAAAATCGTCAATTTCTCCAGAAAATTACTCAAAACTTCGTCTATCCCCTAAAGTCGACCCCCTGAGTCGATTGAAACCATTTTCGAAGCGATCTGGAGCCTCCAGCAAAAATTGACTTTTCTCCAGCATTTTGGAATCGCTCCAGAATGGGCTGTAATTAACTTCGGCAGCTAAAAATTTAATCCTGGCGTTAGGGTGATATTATTAGTCGATTAGCACGGTTGAATCGAAAATCCGAGGTGACGAGTTGACACGTGTATTCGTTTGGAATTTTTTGTGTACTCGAAATTTTTGAATTTTGGCTGGGTTATGTCAATTCTGGTTTAGAGTCATTCCCAAAATTTTCATGTCCATTTTTGCCCGATTTTTGTCCATTTTTACCATAAGATATGATCAACACTGCAAAAAACGACTCAGAATTCCGTCTCGCTGACTTTTAGACATTTTGTCAAACTTTTTTGTTCTTTGAAAAATTATGGGGTTTCTACTGACTTTTTGGGCTTGGAAAATTTCACAGATAATGTTGACTTTTAGACATTTTATCAGACAAACACTTTAAACTTTTTAGACTTGGAAAATTTTAGAAATCACATCAACTTTCTGGCATTTTGTCGGACAGACTCTTGGACTTCGAAAATTTCAGAGATCATGCTGACTTTCAGACATTTCGTCAGGTTATTTTAGATTTCCTACATTTTCAGATTTCAAACGATTTCTTGGACTTGGAAAATTTCAGAAATTCTCACTTTTTAATTTTGAAAATTTTTATAAATTGGTCATTTGACTTTTCAACTTGGAAAAATTCAGATTGTTTCAAAATTTGACTTTCAGAAATTTTGAGTGAAAGACATGTCCATGTACCAATTATGTTCGTTCGAAAAATGGATTTACTTTTAAAATAATGAAGTACAGGGTAATTGTCTTTCACGACTCTATTAATTTTTCATTCATAAACTTTTTGTTTGGTGCCAAGTGATTTTTTTTGAAAATTTGGAAAATTTCAACTCCATCTTAAAAATGTTAGTTCAAGTCAGGGACCCAAAATTTTTTCCACTAGCTTTTGAAGTTTTGACGTTGCCCCACAATCTTTTTCGACCTCCCTCCTTCCAACTTTCCAAGAAAAGTTAAAGTTCAAGGGACCAAGCGAACGTTCTCGAGTAATTGATCTTAAAAAAAACAAATTTCAAAAAGTTGAAAAAAAAATTTTAATTTTAAAAATAATTATGGTATCTATTTGGGGAAATTTTTAAACAAATTTTACAATAAAAAAATATTATTTTCGAAAAAAAAAACTTTTGAAAAAAATCACGATTCAAAATCGAATGAAGGAGCTATAAAGTGGCGTATCCCTATTTTATTTTCGAACAAAACCTTAGCACTACGTATTTGAAATATAACTATTACTTTCAAAAAAATTCTAGATCTCACGATTTTGAATGATAATTGATGACTAATAACATCAACATTTTGGGCAAGGGAAATTGAAATTTCAAAAAATACCATCACACGATGACAAAGCAGCGGAAGTAGAGACCAAAACCTCGAAAAAAAAGTTGATATATAACTTCATCACTCCGAATATGCGATATAAAGGTAACCGATGTGACGATTTGACACGTTGTAAAAAGCAACAAGATGGTTCCCCCTATTTTGGTAAAATGTCAATTAGTCTCGGTACAATATCGTCAATCAGCATAAAACACGCGTTGCGTTCGGTATGAGCATGTTGGCGTTAATTGGTTTCGCGAAACGAAGAGAAGGGGCATCGAAGAGAGAGCTAGAATGAGAAGAGGTGGAAAAAAAACGAAATTAAAAAAGTACAACGTTTCTGCTACGACGACGACCGGAATACTAATAGCGTTAAATTACATTTGTTGTACAAAAATTCATCCCCTTGTACCGATTGCTTCGTGCTCGATACATATACACGGTGGTAGACAAAAAAAAAAAAGAAAAGAAAAACGTCAAAATAGAAGACACGATAGAACCAGTAGAAGGGATTGTGGAAAAAAGCAAAAAAGAAGAAAAATAGTTTGAGAAAAATATTTCATTGATTGAGAAGACGTTGTGGCAAGGAGTGGGCCCGGAAGACGCCCCAAGTCGGTAATTTATTCCACTTGAAAACAAACGCTGGTAAATTTGCATTCTGTTTTTTGATTGGAATTCAGATTTTATCAGAAAATTAGCGAAGATGTCAAGTCGACGTGGCAGTTTCCCTTCAATCATTCGCCGTGTATTCGGCTCCCTTTTGACCTTCTACATCCATATGATAGACTCGACCCCATTTATTACTTTAATCTAGCCCGCTGGATGGTTGTACAAAGGCCATTAATATTTGCCAGGCAATTTTATCAGTTTCGTACTGTAAACGTTGGCTGAATACTAAATCGCGCCGAGAAGATGATTCGAACTCAGACCCCTACACCCTGCTACCCGTCGATTTCCAAAATTCCATCTCTGCTGTCAAATTTCTTTTACAGCGTCCGCGCGTCTCTTCCCTCGCGATTTTTTTTGTCTCCGGGTTGCTTCTTTTTTTTTTCGCAACGGGTTCGTGATATGACTTTGGGGCGAGAAAAGGATGGCGAATTCCTATCTTTTTCCCGTTCTATATTGTTATTATTTTCCTCGGCCACACCTTTTATTTTCCAAATGACTTGGCAATTTTAACTGCTATATACGGGGTTTATTCGTATTTTTTTTTGTTTCGCTTTCTCTCTCTGTATTTTGGTGCGTGTTCGATGCGGTGCAGCGGTGGTGTAGTCTTCGTGGAATCTCCTACCCGTAAAGGATATTGCGCCTATCGTTGGTTTTATTATTTTATACTTTTTATTTTCTATTTCTCTCGTGTACGACTATTTCCCCATATGATGGTGGGGTTACTCCTTTGCTGGGAAATTGCGCACGAAGAGCTCATGAATTTCGTTATCGGCGACGTTACGCTTTCAAACGATATGCTTTGGATTATTGTTTCAATTTTTGGGCAATGTAATGGAACTGAGAGAAGAAGGTTGTGGTGGAGCAAAGGGGTATAAAAGGGACGTAGATATGAAGATTGAATTGCTGGTCGGTATTGAAGTAGTGTAAATGTGATGTTTATTGGTCGAAGAAGTCGAAGAAAAATTGAGATTTCCGAAATAGGTCAGGAAGTGATAAAAAAGTTGAGAATTTTGTATGAAAATTCGTGGATAATACATTTTTTTTTTTTTTCTGAAATCCAAGCAAAAACTGCGGCATCTATCTGCAGCGATGACTCTGGTTTTTAATCACGGGTTGGTCCTTCCTCCATCGAGGTTGGTTCCTTCATTGGACTTTTTCGCTTTTTACTCTGACCGCAGCTGCCGTACCGGCAGATCAAGAGGCTTGAATCTCTTGAGTCTCCTGGTTTCTTCGGTGTTATCCAATAGGGCCAGCACCGTCGCGTTGGGATGCCTGTGTAATCTGTTTTCGTGTCTCCTAGCATATTCACGAATCTCAGCTGCTACTGGTTCTATTCTGAGGTCGCGATGCAGGTCCGCGTTTCTCTCGTATCGATAGGCGCCCACCATTCTGCGTAATATTATGTTTTGACACCTCTGTATGACGTTGATGTTCGATTCGCTGGCGCAACCCCATAGTGCGACTCCATACAACCATATAGGCCTGATGATAGATAGGTACAATAGCCTCTTGGATTCGAGGCCCAACACAGAGCGAGGTCCTATTAACCAGTATAGCTCTCGTGTTTTTTCTTTAATTTGAGCTTTTTTGGCCTGTATGTGTCTGCTCCAATTGAGCCGGGAGTCGAGGTGCATACCCAGATATTTTGTTGAGTCAGCGTAGGGTAATCACCAATTTACTGATAAAAATGATAGTGATTTTCAAATAAATATTAAGAAAATTCTAATACTTTAATCATCGATGTCGTTTTCAATTAAGAAAAATTGTTGCCTGCAATGTAATAAATTCAGAATACACTCTTCAAACTTACAAATAAATTTAACTACTCGTAGTATCACACATTGAGATGGTAACGTGAACCGATACTCTTCCAAACAACCAATCTCGGAAATATCTCCAAACACGATTATTATTTATGATTTAATTACGTATAAAATAGCGTAGAAACTTCGAAGCTTTTAGAAATCATCCGAACATGAAAATTCTTCCATATTTTCCATCACGTAAACATCAAAAATTACATGTATACGAGCAGTAAATCGTATTAAGTAAAAAGTTTCCATTACACTGGAACTCTGTAGAGAAATCCATTTCCATATACCTTGATACATACCATTCGTTGATTATGAATAAGTACCAACCTAGCTAAAGTGCATTTCTTCAACATCAAAGATGTGGCAGAAAATACGATACCCTGGCACTCGTGCACACTGCAATAACAAGCTTAATTGCTAAAAACAACATGGCAGGTAAATGTCTCGAAAAATTAACTCGGTATTAAACTAATTTTCAAAACAAAATGGAAAGTAGTCTTTGAGGGTGAATCTTCTGGAGGGGTGGAAACCCGATTTTAGCCCAAGTTTTCTGACCCTCTCTCGCTTTTCAATTGATCCCCGAGTAGATTTCGTGTCTTAGGAAAAACCTGCTGATTGAGTGATGAATTTACAAGTTCTATGAATTAATATTTTATTCAATTTCGGGATTGAAAAAAATGATAAAATGATAGATGAACATTTAGCAAAATGATCTATCGATCAAAATTAATGAAATTGGCTATTCATTGTGATTCTTATCAGCACATTTCAATTCTGTACTCGAGTCTCGATTTGTGCACTAAAATAGCTACATTTCAACCCCTTCAACGAAACCAGGGAAAAAGGGTGATGCATTGTAGATTTCATCTACTGATTTTTAGTGAAAATTTTTTTTAGCCAAATAGTAATTTTAGTCAATTATCGAGGTTTGGCAACCCTGCTTTTGATAATATCCTAACCAAAATAAACGCAGTTCGTCAGTAATTGGATTATTTGAAAAAAATCGACGTCGTACCAAAAATTTCGAAATTTTTCGACGCAGATAAGCCCAGCTCATCGTCACTGATGCAATTAATAAACCGCTGACTAAAATCTATATACGTAGGTATATTTTTCGGCTCGATTCCGTGCATCCTGCCGGAATTTCAATCTTTTCATTAGAATTTTTTTACCAATCTCGACATTGGAAAATTGTACGCCGAATTTTATCAATTTTTTGCACCCTGTTTTAAACGCTGGCAAAATAAAATCACTTTTTTAATCCGATCAAATTCTAATTGGTCGAATGATAAGATCATCGAGGGATTTCTCTCTCTGTTACTTTCCTTACGTCAATATCAATTAGGAAACGAAAGGCAATTACCTATAGCGAACTTGATTTACATATATTCAATAGCGGTTCAACTTTCACTATAGAGCATCGTTACGGCAACGGTACGAGGGTCGTGCGGGGGGATGAAGGGCGATGGAAAAAAAAGAACGAAGGAATAAAATCGATATTCTAAAAAGTACGCTTTCAATATTCTTCAGGTTCACGCGTTGCACCCGCTATAATAGTTTTTTAATACAACACACAAGTCAAAAGCGGTTTGCTTAATATTTACCAGCAGCGCAGCGGGGATAATCTGACACATTTTAAACTTTAATGCAATTCAAAGAAGCGACTCTCGCTATCCTTATCCGACCGCTTTCCCTTTTACTTGAGCTTCCAACACGACAACTCGCTATACCCGTCATCCTATACAAATTAAAAAACTTTTACGTGCGTTGGCAAGCGACGACGCGAAGGGAGGCGAGAGGCGCGCGCGTCTTCAGAAATTAAAGCATCTACTCTTCTTTTTTTTTACCCCACATCAATGAAAAGGCTGGGCAGGGATGGAACTCATTCACAACGTGTTGGCACTCTTCGCAACCACGTACGTTACGGTTTGCCGACGTTTACGTTTTCCTTTACGATTTTTAAAAATGAATGATAAGCTCAACGTGTGCGAATTTCCCTTTTCAGCATCCGTCGTCGGTATCTTTGTCTGTGGCTTATTATTGAAGCAGTCGAGTGCATTCGTGTTTTCACGTTGTTTTCAGTTCATCGCCAAAGATGGGTTCAAATTTTGAGTAAAATACTCCTTGAAGTTTTTTTGTTTTGGGATTTGGTGTAGATTTGGAAGAATTAGAGGAAGAGGAGAAAGGTCGAGTCTTCTAGTGTATCTTTCATTATACTACATACTTCTAATTGTAATTTCAATTTTTTTGGTCAAATTTTAAAATATCTTCTCAAATGTTTCTTACGAGCATAAAATTTCAACAATATGAAAAAGTCACGAAAAAATCTAAAATTGGAAAAATATTTTTCAAAATCTCAATTACCTCATTGATTATTAAATTTTTCGAAGACAAAATTCATCGTTTACTTAAAAAAAAAACATAAAAATTTACTCATAAAATTTTTACACAAGAACTAACTGGAAAACCAAGATAAGCATAAAAATCCAGTGAGGAATTGGGAAGGGGGGCGTGAAACGTGCCTAAGCTAGCACAAAAATTATTTAAGGACATTCTGAAGAGTAAAAATCTTCGAAAAGGAATGTTTGAGAACTATATAAAATTCAATAATTTTAGCATAGGATAATTCCGCGAAAACCCTGACGAAATTTCGTCACGGAATTTCATGTCGATGACTTTCAGACATTTTGTCAAACTTTTTTGAACTTGGAAAAATTTTCAAATTCCCACTGATTTTTTGAACTTGAAAAATTTCAGATATAACGCTGACTTTTAGACAAACAATTCAGACTTTTTAAATATAGGAACTTCACTTTTAGACATTTTGTCAGACAAACAATTTATACTTTTTTAATTTAGAAAATTGACTTTCTGACATTTTGCCAGATTTTTTTGGACTTGAAAAAATTTTTAGATTTCTAAACAGTCATGATCTTCGTTTTTACGATTCTTTTTACAATTTTACTTTTCATAAAATTAATAGATTTTATTGAATTTTTTATACTGACAGATTTTTTAGGAAATCGATAACGCTTTTTTTTCAACATATGAAATTTGTTTAAAATGCAAAAAAAATTATTAAAAACTGTTAATTTGCGATTAATACAATGCAAAATATTGAAAGTGTCAGAGTTCTTCAAAATTGTTTAAAATAAAAAAAAAAAATTATAATTCATGTATTTATAAAGTTGATAACTAAAACATCAAAATTATGTGAAATCTTGAAAATGGCTCGAAAAATTATGATGATTGTTTGAAATTAGAAGAAAATTTTTTATTTGAAAAGTAAGTAAAAATGAATAAAAACTGATAAAATGGGTAAAAATGTTCAAAAATAGTGAAAATTCGAAAATTTTATTTGAATTTTTTTAAAAAATACGCTAACAGCTGTCAATTTGCTCAAATAAAATTTTCAAAATAAAAAAAAAACACCAAATTTTTGTGAAAATCCGTTGAAATCGGAGAAAATTAATGTAATTGAAATCAACATGATTGGAAATTACGTAAAAATTGATAAAAAATTAATAATTTTTTTTTTTTGTGAAACTTACTCGTAGTAAAAAAAATACAGCATTTTATTGAAATTTTATTTTCTGGGCGGGGTGTGGGGAGGGGGGGGGGGGTTCAGACAGCTAAAAGTTGCCAAACTATCCTTGAAATTGTTCAAAATACATTTTTAAAAAACGCTGAATTTTCATGAAAATCGTCAAATAATGTTATAAAATCAAAGAAATTACATGCAAAATCAGCCATAAAATTGTAATAATTCATCGTTTCTGTAACGTTTTTACATACCTAAATTTTGAACGATTTTCTCAATTTTTACGACATTTTAACAGATTTTCAATCAATTTTAAGGGTATTTTTCACGATTTATTACATTTTTACAACAATTTAAAGGATTTTCGCAACATTTCAACGTATTTTTAAGGCTTTAATGTTGATTTAAACAAGTTTATTCACAATTCCATGACTTTTTATGTAAATTTTGAAACATTTTTACATCATTTCAGGTATTTAACGACTTTTATTATATTTTGCCCCAATTTATTTACAATTTCATGAATTTTTTAGCACATTTTGAACTATTTTTCACATTATATTGAGAATTTTGACAAATTTTGACGAAATTTAAATAATTTTTATTTTGAAATTCCACGACTTTTCACCAAAAATTGAACCATTTTTACAACATTACGAGAATTCTGACGAATTTTGACGATATCCTGAAATATGTCATTTTGTACAGATTTCATTGCAATTCCACGACTTTTTACCCAAATGTGAACCTTTTTAACTTTTCAAAAATTTCTACGTCATTTTGTACAAATTTCTTTGCAATTGCGATGACCAAAATTGTAAAAAACGACACGAAATTCCGTTACGCTGATTTCTTGACATTTTTTTTTGGACAAGGAAAAAAATTTCAGATTTCTATTAACTTTCTGGACTTGTAAAATTTTCTAGTTTTCAAATAATTTTTTGGACTTTGAAAATTTCAGAAATTCTGACTTTTTCGATTTTGAAAGATTTTATGATGTGCTTAGTTGACCTTTGAATTTGGAAAAACTTGGATTGATTCAAAATTTGACTTTTAGAGACACGATGACATTTGGTCCGACTCTTTGAACTTGCAATTAGGTAAAGTCAGACATAGTCAGATTGGAAAGTGGATTTCAGTGTAACATAGCAGAAGGAGCAAAAGCCTAGCCTATCTTCTTATACTTTCATGAATAGTATGGAAACAGAAATGACCATGGGGTCCGGTGTAGGGGGGCTTTTCCCCCCAAAATTTGAACACTTTTTTACGACATTTCGAGAATTTTGACGAATCTGACATGTCATTTTGTACAAATTTCTTTGCAATTCCACGACTTTTTACCCAAATTTGAACCGTTTAACAAGTTTTCGAGAATTCTGATGACTTTTGACGATATTCTATCAACTATTATGGTTTTATGGCATTTTACACAACATTTCGAGATTGCTGATGCCATTCCAAGGATTTCTATAGTCAAAGAATCTTCCAAAGGGGACAGAAAAAATGCTCGAATTGAAAATGAGGTGTAAACGATGCAGATTATACACCAAATTTCCCTTAACTTTTAGAAAATGTAGTAAAAAAACTGTTTCAATTTTCAAAAATAATGAATGCGGACTACTTGGTTATTTTTTAACCGAATTTTCTCGTTTAAAAATTCACTTGAAAGGCAAAACATGAGAAAATTGATGAAATACAGTGTTAATTTTGTTTCAAAAAATTTGATACCTAAGCATTTTTTTAAATTTTTCACTACGATTGTCTTTGAAACGTATGCTTCTATTTTTATGATATTTGGAACAAGTTTACGAATATTCTGACAAAATGAGGGTAGGCACTTTTTTTCAAAAAATGTACAAATGTTGTTTAAAATATTAGAAAAATTGTTAAAAATAATGCAGAATTTGATAAAATAACAAGCTATGAAATTTTTTCAAATTATAAGAAAGATTTATCAGATTTAAAAACTTTCAGAACTCGTTTCACTGATTTTTAAAGCAATCTTCGCGATTTTCCAAATTCGACCCTTTATAAACCAACCCCCACAAAACACAACCCCTTACACCTGACTATTTTTCCAATAATACATGTTTACGATACTTCCTAAATATTTCAATCTGGTCAAAAATATCAAAGTTGAAGGATTCGCTGATACGACAAAGTTGCCGGGCAAAGTACGAGTATAGGTACACAACATCACATTCTATACAAACTTCACCCCAACGCAGCAAATACAATACCTCGAAAATATCTCTGTAATTCTAAAGAAGAACATCCGACATGCTCGTAAGAAATACTCGCCATACGTAGGGCGACGAACGCCAACGACGAATACTTGGAAACCTCGTCGTATTATTAGCGAATACTTTAAACACACGAGCTTCGGAAGACGAAACCCTCTGAAATATGACGAAATACACATATCCTCGGTGAATGGGTCGAAATATGGGATGGGAGGGGGGGAAAAATTGGCCAAAAAATCACATTCCTTATAATGAAGCGGATGAGGCGGCGACCATGGTACGAGTTGGGAGAAAGTTTATGTGTGCGATTTTCGCATAGAACTACCTATCGAATTTTACACATTCCTAATAACGACCAAAGTTTTTCAAAGTGTTTTGAACTTTGAATAACACCTAATTGTAGGTTCTAACGTTATGATAACTTTTAAGCGTTTCAGCGCGAATGGAAAATGGCTAGATATAGAAAATCTGAGCGTTGCTAGTTGCTTTACGAAATGTGTAGGTGTATTATGTATAATTTGGCCAACTAGCAAAACCCATGCTCTCATGCAGCCGAAACCTAAATCGCGAGTAGGTATTAAATCCGACGAATAGGTACGTACGAGAAGCATCGACGAAGAAAACGCATAATTATTGCGGTTTGGCCACCACACAGAATCGTATATTACACGTCGTATCGTCATATATACCCAGATCTATGTATATCCGCGTATGAATTTTCAATAGAAAGGGATATTCTCCTGCATTGTGAAGTTTTGTCGGTGTCGAAAGTCAGGAGAGTAGATGGCATGTACAACGTGAAATGGTTGCGAGTGCGTAAAGAGTGAGAGAGCAGATGAGCAGATGAAACGTACTGTACCTACGGATATAGTATATAGCTGCAGATGAGCGGAGGTTAGTAAGCTACACGTATCACGTGTGACGGTATCGCATACAGACGTGACGAGATTTTAAATGTGACGCAATATTAATACCCTTTCGGAGGACATACGTATAAGTATTTGCGATCTCATTTCACCTTGTTATTTTTGATTTGCCGAGTATAACAACGCAACGCAACTCACCGGCGAACGAACGCAGCCTGTTTTTACTTAGGTATGCGTCGAGCCATTCGCATAGGTGAAAAATTCTACCCCTTTTGGGGCATCTATCTACGTCGTCACGTCAATCGACCATGCATCGTGCATGCCTGAGGGAGGAAGAGGGGTGAAAATATGACAAACATAACAATGTACTCGTATTACTGATGAGCGGTAAATATGACTACATTTCCATAACAATAATAATAATATTTCGATCTGAGAATACAAACAAGGCGAACAGGTGTTGCGGATATAAAAAGCGATGAAAAACGTGGCATCGTTTCTGTACTTACAATATCGCATATCCGGAGTAATAAGGTCATATTTCAAAAGAAAAATGTTTTATTATTATTTTTTTGGCTTTTAGTTACCCTCCCCATCACCAAATAGTATAATTTTTTCGGAATATCAACGACCCCCTACCTCAAAAACCCAGCAATGGTATAAATCAAAATCGAGAAAATTACCTCAACACCTAATCTAAAAGGTAACCCATGGAGAGGGGGCGAAAATTCATAATTTTTCAACGCTATCGAGGGAAATATCTAAAGGTAAGTTTTTTGACCTCCCGAGTCCATTCTGATGTTACAATTTTGAAAAACTGAAGCGGAGGGGAGGGGATTACAATCAAAATTTTGAAAAATTTCAAATTGGATATGAAATGTGTATTTTTTTCATCTCTGGAATCCATTTCTGAGTTGACTTTAGGACAAATCAACGAAGAGGTCCAAGCTAGGTGAGGGGAAGAGGAGGACCAAAAACGAGGTATCAGAGTCTAAGCATTCGTTACTGGGAGGGGGGAGGGGACTTTACTTTGAGATTTTCAATGTATAAATGTACAAATGACGTCATTTTTAAGTACAAACAAAGGGAATTACCCAGTCAAAAAAAATATAATTGGCTATGAAACAAAAGATGCTATCAATCATGTAAAAAATTTAGCCAATAATATTTTTTTGTCACAACAATTCCGTTTATTTACACATAAAAATGACGTAATTTGTGCATTTGTACATTGTTTTTGAAAAATCCCAATGTGAACGTCGCCTTGATCTTCTAAGTTACTCAGTTCCTAATCTTATTGAATGCAAAAAAAAAAAAACCGAAAGAGAAATGATGGAAGGTTGAAAAACATACTTACACCTACTCGAAACTAGTTAGAAATTCGCCAAATTTTGAGTGAAACCTCCTCCATTCCCTAAAGTTGTTTTTGATTTTTTTTTTAATAAAATGACATCAGGAATAGAGGTCGAAAAAATGTAATAATAGTTATGTACTCAGGAAAAATTCTTTTAGAAAAAAATGCTGAAAGTTTCAATCAGGCCTGACAAAATGTCTGAAAGCCAGCATTATTTCAGAAATTTTCCAAGTTAAAAAAGTCAATGGAAATCTGAAAT
>FIZU01036855.1:0-10582 GCA_900064475.1 Pseudococcus longispinus
AGAAAATCACCAAAAATTTTGATCTGTACAAGGGGTGGGGGGGGGGGGAGGTTTGACATGGGTGATTTTTTTTCAAAATTTAATGATACTTTTAGGTATGTATAATATATATTTTTTGGAAGCCCAAAGGTGACGAGAACATTGTTTAAAAAGTTGTAAGTATATCAAATTGTACCTACCACTTTTGGAACCAATTTAATTTGACCAAATTACGTGTATAGAAACCTTTTTTTTTTTTCACGAGAGATGATAAAAGAAAATGAATTAATATTTTTGCCACTTTGGCTAAATTTTTACTTTTAATATATTTTTGGGATTAAAAAATAACCAGAAAAAAAAAACAAAGAAAATTATTCACGAAATCGTAGGAAATGAAATAATGTAGTGGCCGCGCCTGGGGTGGGGGGTGGGGTTGAAATGAAAGACAAAAACAAATGTATAGGTAGTCTAAATTTTGAAAAAAAAAATTTTAATTAAAGCAATTATGAGCAGATAAAAACTCCGATTATCTTTTCTACCAACTTCATCAAATAACGAAATAAATTTCTAGACAAAGAAGTTATGATTAGGTGGCTAATCACCCTTTCAAATTTAATTTTCACGAATTAAAATATTTGAAATAAATTTCCAACGCGGAAAAAATAAACGAATATATACTCAGTAAATACCAAGGTATCTCTTGAGAAATTTTCTATTGTTTGAATCTAATTTTTAAGCTCTATTTGGAGCTCAATTTCTTATTTGTTGCCAACCTACTAGAATAATTCGACGAAGCATTTCAAATGTGATATAAAATATTTTAATTTTTTTCTCTTTGTGTACCTACTTTCAAACGAACAATTTTCGTTTAGCCTGTTATTCAAAGTTAAGTAGGTATGAGTACCTACCTACTCGGTGAGCTCGTGCTCTTTTCCTTGTTTAAGAATTACACATACGTGAATTGTTTCTACCTATAATGAGTATTTATTCAGCGATACTCGTATTTTCACTCGTAAATTGTAACTGAGAAAAAAATTAAAATAAATACAGCAACATTTTTGTAATAAAATTTCCACTTTTTTTTTTTATTAAAAAACCATCTTAGGTACTTAGCTCTAAGTACATTCAATAAATATAAATTAAAAACAATTACGAGAATTTGTATTGCTTGAATAAATTAGAAAAGATGTACAAACGGTATAAAAAATTTTGATTTTATAAATTAGAACAACATCGTAAACATTTAAGGAATAGAATTTTCAAACACATTTTTTGTATTGGTTAATTTTACTAGCCAATTGGTAGATTTATTTTCCAAATCAACCTTGGTTGAAACCACCTCCTGGCCGGATTCCACCTTGGTTGAAACCACCCTGGCCTAAACCACCTTGGCCTAAACCACCTTGGTTGAAACCACCTTGGCCTAAACCGCCTTGGCCAATACCACCTTGTCCTGGTCGGATTCCACCTTGTTGGAAGCCACCACTGCTGCCACCTTGTCCAAAGCCGCTACTACCACCGCCTTGTTGAAAACCGCCAGCGCCACCGCTGCTGCCACTGGAGAAGGAAGCTGTTTCACGTTGGACAAATCCTTGTGAGCCTTGTTGACCACCTTGTTGGAAACCACCGGCACCACCGCCTTGTTGGAATCCATTGCTACCGCCTTGCTGGAATCCGCCACCACCTGGTCGGCCACCGAGTTGGGCAGTAACTGCAGCAACGCAGACTAATAACACGATTACCTGTACAAAAAGTAATTTGATTACAAAAAATGTCGATTATTTCATACCATAGGTAAATATTTTTATTCGGTAAAATTTCTATCACGAGACTGAATGAAATTAGAGAGAGTCAATGAAAAGTTGATATGATGATTTGAGATAAAAATCGAATACAATTTTCATATTTTTTTTTAAGTCGAAAATTCTGACGATTACGATCAAATGTTGTTACAAAATTTGAGGGGTCAAGAGAATTTAACTGTGGAAATAGCAAATTTACATGATAACTCTGAAAAAATACCACTCGCATAGAAGATTGATTACCTATCTTTCATTTCAAAGTTTACATTACGAAAAAAACGTTGCATAACGATTAAAATTATCTATGAAAAATTTTAAATAAACAATTTTATTTTGATAGCCAAGTTGTTTGGGCATGGAGGCTTCAGGAATGGGTAATATTTGGATTTTTATCAAACTTCGGAGGAAATATCCCATTTTCGATGCAATTTTACGTGAAACGAATTGGTACCCGTTTAAAAAGGTTATCAACATAAAGTCAAATTGAAAAAAAAAACAGTAAAAAAAATGCACCGTGGTTCAATTTAAAGGGTAGGTACAAAAATTAAGTTTCCATACAAAAAAAATTCTCCCTTCATTAATATAATTAAATGTTGATTTATTTGGTTTCATATTCTTATATTGAATTAAATCATGTCGTCGATCATTCTTTTTAAATTGAGACACGAAATTCAATGAGACCTACCTACCAACCTACCAATCAAATGATAATTTTGAACAAACATTAGATAGGTATCTCAAGTTTACGAGCTTTCTGTAGGTAATTAAGTAGCTCAAAATATTCAAAAATTATGGGAAAAATCAGGAACATTGTTGAAAATTTCACGTACGATGAGAAATATCATTTAAGAAATATTGAATTGAATACATTTCATTATGCATAATAATTTCTTCGAGTACGGTACCTAAATTTTATCGAAAATTAACGAGCATTCTTAAAGTACCCGGATGAATTCGCATAATCCTAATTATCAAACTTTGAAAATTAATTGCCCCTTTAATCGAAATTTTTTAGTTTTTGGATGCAAACAATTGCCACAATTTTCTCTCCTTTGAGTGAAGTAAATTTATCAGTGGTTTATAAAAATTAAAATTCCAAAAATAAAAAAAATTGTTAATATTGAAAAGATTCAAAATTAAAAAATTATTTATTCTAGGTATTCAATAAAGCCTCTCTCAATGGGGAATTGTGCTAAAAAAATTTCAGATTCTTAAAATGAGAAGAAATGATGCTTCCAGTTGGCTCAAATTTTCAAAAAATTGATAAAAATCATTCAAAATTGAAAAAATTGTCATAATAACTTTTTATTTAGGTATTTTTTTTCGATTCAGTAGAAATAATTCGAAAAAATAACCTGCCTTTCATAAAATTCACCAGCTGGGGAAAAATTGTAATTTTTTTGAAAAATTTTCCATTCAAAAAGACTCTTGTGAAAATTTTGTTAAAATTAATTTTCAAATTTTGATCTTTTCCCCGATTACCCATCAACTATTTTTTTAGATTTTTGGAAATTCGAATTCGAGTAGAATTAAAAATCCCTTACAATTTATCTGAATGAACTGCAATTTTTCCAAAACTATTTTCTGTCAAAGAGGCTGCCTACATAAAAAATATTGGAGTAAAAAATTCAATATTTTGATTTTTAACAAATTTTCAATTTTTTTCGGAATTTAGTGTTTTTATGTTCAAATGAATTTTTATTGGGGGGGGGGGGGTGATAAATTTCTCTGAAAATGAAGTCAAATAATGATGTTTTCTTTTGCAGCATGCTACAGAAAAATTGTTGTGATGAATTTGTAAATTTTTAATTTTTTAATTTCTAGAAATTTTAATAAAATTGAAAATCTTTAAATTTTTGATTCAAATATACTAATTTTAATCATTTTCTATTCAGAAAAATTGCATTAAAAAAATTAAAATAAAAAGATCAATTTTTTGATTCTTCATCAAATTTTTATTTTTTTTCTTGGAATTTGAGGGTCTTTATACATCGCTTATACTTCACAAGGAAGGTAGACGGGGTGAATAGATTGATTATTTTCTCTGAAAAATGAACAATTGGGAGAGCTGAGGGAGGGAAGAATTTTTTAAAATCAATGAATATGTCGAGGGAATACAAGTGAGAATTAGATCCAAAAAATTGCTTTAAAAAATCCAGTAAATCTTTCAAAAAAAAGCACAAAATTTTCAAAAAATGCCACTTTACAATCAAATGCTACTTACGAATTTCATTTTGGTTTCTTTAAGCGAACTAGACGACACAACAATCACAAAACAGTTAACAAATTGTAAGTACAGCTGGATGAGATACGAAGTGATGATGAACTCAAAGGTAACCCGGGGTTTATATAGGTCCGGTTTAATGTTAGAATAAACTTGTTTTAGAAAAAAGATGTTTAAGATGATAGCGAAGGTTATAGATTTATTTTCAAGAGCTGTATTCTGATTGGTGGATAATTTTCAGAGTAGAAGTTCACTTCACGTTCAACCTTCATCTTATTTACAACGACCAGACCCAAACGATGATTTTATTTTCGTAAATTAATATGTTGTTGTAATTTATTAATAATGAGTCGATAATCTCTTCTTTTTCGACGTGCGAAAATCAAAAGCGATAAGATATCGTTCGTTCCTCGTTATAATTTTTTTCTTAATAGACCACAAGCGGTGTTATCATTTTCTTGGCAAGATTATAAGGAATGTTAAATTATTAAAATGAATGGAAATATTGTTTCTGTTTGGTTGTTTTGTTGCATAAATCGAGTACCTGCATAAGATACGAGTGGAAAGTTCCTTTATTATTGTTTTCAAATGGGAATTACTAGCTGCGTGGCTGGTGTGCGATGCCGGAGCCTTGGGGTTTGAAGAGATTTGCAATAAAAACAAAAAAATTATTTTTATTTTGAAAAAAAATTAGTAGGGATTCGAGCATGATTTTTGATATTAATTATTCGTGTGAATACAGTTTCCTGCTCCTGAATCCCATTTCGAATGGATTTTCTGGCTGAACTAAAGGTCCTACGAAAAAAATGCTAGGAACCAAAGTTGTAGATCATCAAATTTTCTTTCTTCATTATCCTACTAGTTTTTTCCCCAGGAGGCTTAGTTTTCGAGATTTTTGCAGTCAAAGTTCAAAATTAGATACATGATTTTTTTACATTACCAACTTCGACAGCAAATAAAACGAAAACCAAACCTCCTGGGAAAAAAATTAGTGAAATAATGAAGAAAGAAAATTTTATGTTTTATAATTTTAGTTCTTAGCAATTTTTTCGTAGGACCCTTAGTTTCACCAGAAAACACAAGTTTATGGGAAGAAAGCACATTGTTGCAAATTGGGAAAATGACTTATGCATTCCCCTGCAAATAGATGAATGGGTATAAAGGCAAGTAAATAGGTAAGTACCTATTTGACATTGAATTAGATGCATTTGCATTGATAATAATTAGATATAGGTAAATTTCCCAAGAATTGAATAGATTTCAAAAGTGATTAAGAATAATATACTTTGTAATTAGCTATTTTAAAATTTCATAGTTTACCGAAGTAAATTACCTATTAAATGGCATTTCCACATATTAGACTAATTGATTCCACTCTCACTCATTAACCAAGCAATATCGTCGTTTTATTCCACAATATTCATCGGTATCGAATCGACCACCGACTACGATCCATTTCTTAGCACATTTCCACTTCAAAATACAAACATTGTATTTGCCATTTCCGGACAAGAATCATAGATAATTAATTACACGGCCAAGAACCTTCATTTAGGCTTACAAGTAGATGAGTTTTATATGAAAATAATTAGCTGCGTATTTAGACTTTTACATATACAAATTCTTTGCTCACGAGCAGGACCAACTCGCTGAACAATGGATATCTATGAATAATTTCACACTTGAAGATATTTCCACAAATATACTCGTATTTCTGCCTAAATCCGGGAAATGGTACTTCATAATGGTCGAGATCTTTCATCAAAGCGTTGGATAGATAAAGAAGTAGCTGGGTATTTAGGTAAATCGTATTTGATGAATTTTTTCCTTGGCATAGTACCTCGTCGAGATGTTTTTCCAGAAATAATTAAAAAGTTCCTAATTAAGGTGAGCTAATTTCCGCAATAATATTGAAAATAAATACGTAAATAAGATTACAAGGTTAATGTTGTTTATATAGAGCATTTTAATTTGAATATAAAAGAATCAGGTCGATTGGAATATTCCAAAGTTCGAAAAGTCGAAAAAGTAATCCACGTTTTGCTATGTTTTTACCAGAAAAATGCATATTTGTGAATATTCTTGGGTATTTTTTACAATCTTTGGTTTAAGACTCGCATATACCTATCTAATGTACCTACCTAGTACAAACTTATACTCAAACGATCATCATCTTGAAAACAAAATTATACTCATCGTAAAAACTCGACTTATAATTTCATTCCTATAGTATAAGTTACCTTATTATTATTTATCTAAACGGAGAAAAAAACTTACTGGAAGTTTTTATTAGAAACCACTTTTGGTAAACGTATTTTCGTCATTATCGCTGAAAAGTTTAGATAGGTACATTAAGAAGCTCGTTAAATTATGTAACCATCATTAATGTCAAACAACAAATCGATTTACGTGAAACCAGAAAATTTGCGTTTTTTTCCACTCGTTTTTCGATTCGAACTCATAGAAATACGACCAGAGTATTCTTAACCATTTAATATAAATATTGTTTATGAAAGGAAAATGTTTTCATAAAGGTAGGTACGCTTTTTCACCGAAGATTATTTATTAAAAGCGAATATTTAATAAATCATCAAAATTTTCATACATGCACATTGTACCCAACTGTGTAGGTATATTTTGTTTTCATTTCATACTTATTATTTTTTTTTCGTAAAAATTACCATAACTCCATACCTATCTTCCCTTTTAATTATGTAACATTTTCATGGCCAAATTCGGATTCTTATAACCAAATTGGGTAAAATGACAGCAGGTTAAAAAAAATCAGCTAAAAATTGGCATCGGATCAAATTATAATTTTTCCATACAGGTGTCTAGCTTTAAAAAAAGAATTATCAGACTGATTGGCAAACTTTTATGATGAGATATGAGTGATATTTGATTGAAAATCAAAACTACTTCTTCCTTCCCTTCTCTTCTCAAAATTTCAATGTGGAATAAAAAACCACAAATTAAAAAAAAAAATAGATAGGTACCTAAAATTGCATACTTTTTGAATAATTTTCATCGTATTTGATAGACAAGTTTATTTGATGAACTTTTTTTGATTTTTGAGAATCGAAAAAATTGAAATTGATCTGACGATTTACCTAAACTTTTGTTCATACGATAAGTCTCGTAATAATTGACCGATAAATCTGAAATTTTTATGAAAGGTCGAGTGCTGCTGAAAATAGAAACCTATTGAATTCGAAAAAAATCGATGAACCGGTTCTTGAGTTATTCGCGATTGAAATTTTCAAATGCCTGCTGCGCCATAAATAAAGCATTTACGTAAAGTTGATAAATCACCTTTTTGATAGTATTTAAAAGGATGCATAAGAAAGGTTATATATGATTTTCATTTTTGTGAATTGGTTTTTGAGATATTGCTAATTGAAATTTTCAAACTCCTCTAGTGCCTTGAATATTGCAGTTATGTCAAAATTGTACATAACGTTTTGTGTAGTATTTAAAAGGGACAAAAAAAAAGGTTATGTACGGTTTTCATTTTTGTGAACCGGTTTTCGAGATATTCGTGATTAAAATTTTCAAATATCTGTAGCACCATAAATAAAGCATTTACGTGAAATTTATAAAGAACCTTTTTGATAGCATTTAAAAAGACAAACAAAAAAGGTCATATACTATTTTCATTTTGGTGAACTGGTTCTCGAGATATTGGTGATTGAAATTTTCAAATTCCTCTAGTACCTTGAATATTGCAGTTACGTGGAAATTGCACATAACATTTTGTATAGTATTTAAAAAGGCGCATAAAAAAGGTTATACACTATTTTCATTTTGGTGAACCGGTTCTCGAGATATTCGCGACGATACAGTTTGTTTCTCTCCAAAATTCAAATTTCGTTTCAAGTACTCATCTGAACTGAAATTTTCAGATTTATTATGAAATTGATAATGGGAAAATCAGCTTTTCTAACCCATTTGCTGCGTTAGAATTTTTTTCGTTCATTTTTTGATCATTTATGATATTATTCTCCCCTCATCTCGTAGATAAATTGCTCAAGCTGCCTCTAGTCAAATTGTAGAGCATGAGTAGGTGGTAAATATGAGAAAATTCTCAGATTCTTATAAATTATTGACAAATATGCAGATGATTTCCTTATTTTGCTGAATAAATTACTTAATTTTTGGTAAATAACAGTACCTACCTATTTACTTTTTTTTTGAATTCATCAGGAAACTTATTTTAGATAGGTACCTACTTAAAAAGTGGGTATTTTTATGCCTAAAAAGATATCAAAATGAATCCTTATTTTAGCCTCAGAAACTATTACAATGGTTTTATTTCATTTTTCAGGCTCCTTTTTAATTGGGAAATTATGAATTGAAACAATAGATAATGAATATCTGGCTCAATTTCGAGAATCAAAAAATCAGCTATGAAAATTGACCTGACGAGTGACGACAATACATACTAATTGTAAGCATATTTGAATTTTTGTCCAAACAATAAGTCTAATAATGATTGACTGAACGAGCCGAAATTTTTATGAAAAGTCAAGTGCTACTGGAAATAGAATTCTGTTGAATTTGAGTAGAATCGGTGAACCGGTTTTCGAGTTCTTTGTGATTAAAATTTTCAAATATCTCTAGCACCTTGAATATAGCAGTTATGTAAAAATTGCACATGACCTTTTTAATAGCATTTAAAAGGATGCATAAAAAATGTTATATACTATTTTCTTTTTTGTGGATTGATTCTCGAGATATTCGCGGTTGAAAATTTCAAACATCTCTGGCGCCTTGAATATAGCAGTTATGTGAAAATTGTACATTACCTTTTTAATAGCACTTAAAAAGATTTACAAAAAAGGTTATATACCAATTTAATATTTGTGAACTGATTTTCGAGATATTCACGATAGAAAATTTCAATTTCCTCTAATGTCTTGAATACAGCTGTCAAGCGAAAACTGTACATGAACTTTTTTAAAGAACTTAAAAAAACTTGTAAAAAATGTTATATGCTAATTTCATTTTTGTCAACGGAATCTTGAGATATTCATGATGATGCAGTTTACTTTTTTCAAAAACCCAAATTTCGTTTTAAATACATAAATACGTATCAAGATGAAATTATTATGAAATTTATAGCGAAAAAATCAGCCTCGATCTAACACAGTTGCTGAGATGAAATTTCTTTAGCATGAATTTTTGCATTAGAACTTGAATTGCTCGATAACTCCTTTGATATTCAATTTTAGCAAAATTTGCATAGAACCTCATTTATAGAATTTAATTAAGTCTACAAAATAAGTTATATGAAAATTTTTTCTATCTTGCATATTTCAAGAGTTATCAAACGGTGAACATTTGAAAGCAATATATTTAAAAAAAAGTGCCAATGCATTTTCAAAAAAATTCCAATCGAAACCAATTTTTAATCATGGAAATCACTAATAAATCAAAAATTGAACAAATTTCTTTATTATAATTTTTTGCCTAATTCCAAAACTGAAGGTACTATACATGTAAGTTGACAAAAAAATACTCTAAAAAAAATTTTAATGGTAGTAATAAATAGTACTTTGAGAACTGGACAAATTCTGTTATGATGATTTTCTGCCCAACATCAAAACTGAAAGGGCTAGATATCATTTAAAGTAGGAAACCCTGATACAGAAAAAGGGTGCCTATTTATGCTCAAGTCAATATGAATCATACGTAAAATCCTAATATATATGGTCAAAGGTAAAATCACACGTAACAAGTAGTTAGGAATGTTGCTGTTATCGCAAAGGTGCATGACTCATGATGCAACAACGCTACAAATGTCAATCTGGACGAAGACGAAATACCAACTGGAATATCCCAGAACAAAATATTTGCGAACATTTATGTTTTTAATTTTCAACCCCTTCAATTTTGAAGTTGGACAAAAAGTTATGAAAAAGGAATTCGTTCAGATTTTAATTTGAAAATTAATTTGAATTCCAGTTTTTTCTGAAAAGGCATTTGCTCTTGAAATTTTGATAGACAACTTGTTCATCTAATGTTTTTTCTTAACCACTGGAAATATTCCAATACAAACACTAGATTTCTGAACCAGGAAAAAAAGTTCGTATAGCATATTGCATATTTTTTAACTCAAAGGGGTAAATCTCCTTTTCAAAAAATTTGAATCGAAACAAATTTTAGACTTACAAATTAATTTTTTTTTTTGATGGATTTAGTCTAATTTCAAAATTGAAGGCGTTAAGAATGCACTTTGAAGCAAAATAATTCTGAAAAAAATTCAATCCTGGAAACAAATGATACATTGAAAATAGAAAAAATTTGTTGGGGTAATTTTTTGCCTATTATCGAAATTGTATGAGAATTGAGGTACCGATTAAGGGTGTACTTTAGCTTCCAAAAATTAGAGAAAATAGGTAATTCAAAATTATATAAAAATACATGGTTGCTTGGTATTGTCGGATTTCTGTTAAATTGGCGACCTTGCGTTTTTGATAAACAATATCATGTCGTTCTTTAGCCAAAAATGGTTCAATCTATAAAAATTTGTCCAATTATGTTTTCAAATAAAAATTTCAAGAATAAATACAATTAC
>FIZU01036860.1:0-10773 GCA_900064475.1 Pseudococcus longispinus
TCTCAAAAATTTTATGTTCGATTTGCCGCCCCAAAAATTTGCCGCTCGAAGCACGTGCTTCGTGTGCTTGTGCGTAAATATACCACTGTCCATTTCGAAAACAATTGAATTTCGTTTCTTGCTTCTTCGACAAATAACAATCCCACCCCTTGATTGGATATTTGAAAAAATAAATGGAGAGCAAAATTGATTTTTTTTTACAATACTTTCACAACTTTCGTAACTGTTTGACCAATTGGTCACAAAATTCAACTAGTGAATATATACTTACAGTTCGGTTCAATTTATTATTTACAGAAATAATATTCTTCCAAGAATCATGAGTAATTATCACGTTCCAAAGACAAAAACACGAGTAGCTCACCTGAAACAAAATGATAAAATTACGATTAGTTTATTGTTGAATCATCTAATTCTTTGTAAATGCTATTTTTTAAATTCATATTAAACCATATCGCCTATTATTTATGAGGAGTGGGGGGAATTTCGTCAACTTGGGCTTTCAGAAATCTTAATAAAACTATAACAAGTTCATCTCACAATTCTAAGAATTTCTTCCCACCTCTTTTTCTAATCCACTATTCTACATTGGGAAGCCACAATTCCTCCAATTATTCGAATAATTTCATTCATCCAGACTGCCTAATGCATACGTCTATCTAATCAAACCCGATAACAAATGACCGATTGTAACATCTTCTCCGCCTGCAGATAACCACTCAAAGCGCTACAGGCTGCATCCCTATTTCCGGAAAACCGCCACAG
The DNA here is from genome assembly GCA_900064475.1 of Pseudococcus longispinus. Taxonomy (NCBI): domain Eukaryota; kingdom Metazoa; phylum Arthropoda; class Insecta; order Hemiptera; family Pseudococcidae; genus Pseudococcus; species Pseudococcus longispinus. The sequence continues at coordinate 766 of FIZU01036860.1, forward strand.
CAGCATAACGGAAATCGACTCCCAACAGCGCTGCTTTTTGTAAAAGCTTGAAAGCGAGGATATTTCTCATCTCGTATACAACGATGCGATAAAGAATGGCGAAAGGTTGGAATTGTACGAAGATGAAAAATGTATTACATGGCGTAGATGTATTTTCCCTACTCGTACCATCGAAAATCTACCCGCCTCGTTTTTGGGTGCGGCGTTATCGTAGCAGTTTCATTCTTTCTCTCTCTCTCGATTAAATAGATACAGCTTATATAGTATATGGATGGATGTAATGGAGAAGAAACGCCCATACGAAGAGTTTTCACGGATAGCTGTTTACACCGAAAGTATATTTTTTTCTCCCAATAAACGTGTATTTATTCGTATACGTAGGTATACCACCGTATAAGATATTAACCAGCGGCAGGATTACCCAGCCAGCGCAATGTTGCCAATAATGTGATTTATGTGCGAGCCATAAGCCATAACTGTGTGAGCTCGCAAGTGATAGTATATAGTCGGAATATAGATTGGATTTGGTGAATGGATGTAACCTGCGATAACCGAGGATTTAGATAAATCTGCAAAATTTCATTTCACCGCGAGGGAATTTTTTTAATAAAGTACGTCTTATGAATTTATGGACAAGTTCGTGGAGTATTCGGGTCGTATAAGAATACTCGTATATTTTGAGAAGCGAAAATTTATGAATACCGAAAGTGAACAGCAACGACGTAGTCGAGTTTATGAACGACGATTAAATTTGCATTTGGGAAAGGAAACAGGGCAGATAAAAGTGACAACGAATATTCATTTTCAAGATGAAAATCGATGTACTCGTACATTGGGTAAAAAGTTTCTAGACTGGATTTGATGGTATCAGAATTTTTACTTTTTGGGAATATTTAGAAAAGAAACTGTAAACATTTTGTGCTTCAAGCATGCATTCTTTTGGTATATGACATGGCACGTGATTGAAAAAATTCGAAGAAATTTTTTATGACTAACACAATTCTCGAAGGATGAATTTGGTAAGTGGTTCAGTTCAGAAAAACGTACGAAAAAATTCAAAATACTCGACAAAGTTCATAATTTTGATTTTTTCTGGCCCAAATTTGAAAATTTTTGGACCTCGATATTTAATAACATACGTACACGCCAAAAGAAACATTCTAAGGTTTTTTTTATTACATACGAAAAAAGTTTTTAAAAAATCAAAAATGTAGAAAAAAAAAATTTGGACTTTTACTGTCCTAAATTTGAAAAAAAATTTTAAAAAGTTGGAAAAAATGTCAAAATTGATTTTAAAAATGACAAAATTTTGATTTTTTTCTGCCCTAAATCTGTAAGTTTTAAGACCTCGATACTTGCTGAAATATTTAGGTACACGCAAAAGAATCATTTTGAAAATAAAGGGTGAAAATTGGTCAATTGAGAGAAGCTGACGGATTATCTAAAGGTTTCATTTTCAAACCAAAAAATTTAAATGACGGAAATTGATTTTTTTTCTGTTCAAAGTTTAGAAATTATTACCAAAAAAGTTGAAAAAATGTCAAAAATGTTCATAAAAATGACAAAATTTTAATTTTTTTCTGTCCAAAATTTGAAAATTTCCCAAAAAAGTTGACAAAATGTCAAAAATGTTTTTAGAATTTATGAAATTATGATTTTTTTTTTACCTAATTTTGAGAATTTTTCTAAAAAGTTTTTAAAAATGTCAAAAAAGTTTTAAAAAATGAAAAAATGTTGATATTTTCTGTACTAAATCTGAAAGTTTTAGGACCTCGATGCTTGATGATATATCTACGCATCAAAAGAAACATTTTGAAAAAAAAATTTGAAAGTGGGTCCATCGGGACTTGGGAGAAGCTAACGCATTGTCCAAAGATTTCATTTTCAAAAAAAATTAAATGAAATTTGTTGAAAAAATTTTCGAAAATGTTTGAAAAATAATGAAATTTTGGATCTTTTCGCCCCAAATTGAAAAAATACTAAAATGACTTTTTTCTGTTCAAATTTTAGGAATTATTTCCAAAAAAGTCGGAAAAATGTCAAAAATGTTGATAAAATGATGAAATTTTTATTGTTATCTGTCCTAAATTTGAAAATTTCCCAAAAAAGTTGGAAAAATGTCAAAAAAGCTTTAAAAAATGACGAAATTTTGATATTTTTTGCACTAAATCTGAAAGTTTTAGGACCTCGATGCTACACTTTGAGAAAAAAAGTTGAAAATCGGTTCATTGGGACTTGGGAGAAGCTGACGTATCGTCCAAATATTTCATTTTCAAAAAAAATTAAATTACGAAATTTGATTTTTTCTGTTCTAAAGAATTATTTCCAAAAAAATTGATAATATTTTCGAAAATGTTTGAAAAATTTGAAAAATGATGAAATTTTGATGCTTTTTGCCCCAAATTGAAAAAAAAATTCAAAATCGGTCCATTGAGAGAAGCTGGCGGATTGTCCAATAGTTGAATTTTCAAAAAAAATGCACAAAAAATGACGAAATTTGATTTTTTTATCCCAAATTTGAAAATTATTGAACTTTGATGCTTCGTGACATATTAACGTACGTCAAAAGATACATGTTGAGAAAAAATGGTTAAAATCCTTCTATTGGAAAACGTAGGAGGATTGTCCAAAAAGGTTTTTTTCCGGTATTTTTAGAGGGGGGGGGGGGGTAATATGCATTCTGCGCATCCAAAGACCAAATCTTAAAAAAGTTATTTTCTCGTTCAATATAATTGTTAAAATTACTTCAAAGTGGATTTCAGAAATCAAAAAATATGTATGTACTTTGACTACCAATTGAAAATTTCTCACAATGTTGAGTAAACCCAACTTTTTTCAAAGTTCGGGGGGAGGGGGGGGGGTAATAACATCAAGAACAGACTCGAGAAGTCAAAAAACACACATTTTAATACCTCATTCGACGCAACATTGAAAATTTGGATTTTTGGCCCCTTTGAAGGTTTCAGTCTAAAATTATCTCAGAAATGGATTCCAGAGGTCCAAAAACGTGCAATTTGATATCCAATTCAATATTTTTCAAAATTTTTGAGTTCATTTGATCATTTCCCTCGCTTTTTTTTTTTTTTTTTTTTTTTTGGTGAAATCACAACATCAAAAAAGGACTCGAAGGGTCAAAAAACATACGTTTTGATATTTCACTCGAAATCATCGAAAAATTTTGAACTTTAGGCCCACTTTCTGCCTCGGCGGATTGTATTTTGGTTTGGGGTCAAAATAACTCCAGAAATTGACTTAAAAAGCCAAAATTTAGTAGAAAACTGTGAAAAAACTCAAAAATAAATAATGATGAGGAGTTTTAGCATCAGTGTTGCAATTCAAAACAACAAAAATTTTTCGAACACTCGAAGTGAAAATTTCTCAACTTGAAATGATTTCTTCGAAGTTGAATACTGATAAAATAAAATTAATGTTGAATAAAAATATTCGTATTTTTCAAATGCAGATGATTCGAGGTTTTTAAAAATGAGTTTGGTCACACGAAATGATCAAATAATTGTATGAAAAAAGACCTTCGAAAAATAAGAATTCCCAAAACTGTCATTTTCTAAAAAATTTTGCTTTTTCGATATGTCTAATGTGTGATTTTTATACAATTTTTGTATACTTCAAACAAACCGAACGAATTTTTCCACTAGAAATTCTCCTAATACCCAAAAAGATCCTCGAGATAACTATTACTTCAAATCCTCAACCCAACAGCACAACTAATAACTTCCCAGGTTCAAAAACCGATCCTCAATGTCCTTTATCTACTCGAATATCCCTTCATCGTGATGCCCAACTCATCTAAGTAGGTATAATTTACGCCATTCATCACCCAAATCACCTCATCCAGCATATTATCGGCTCGGTCCACGAAACACCAGCAACATCACCATATCTCGTACTCATAATTTCAGCAATTATGTAAGAAACTCGAATGAAAAATACACACCCATTGATAAAATTAAACCCACCAACGTCAATGACGTCCTGCCTCCTAAATTACACATATTTTCTATGTAAAAATAGAGCCATGCAAAAACGCGCAAATGACGTTTGAGATTACCTTCTGGGTAATTCGCGGCGAAACGAGATAAAATTGCGTTCTGGTTCACGTACGTAACAAGTGAAAATTTTTCACTACTTCGCAGGTAAACAAATACGAGGCGGTTGAAAAAAAAATTTTCGCCGGCGAATTTTTATTTTGTTTTCATCGCTTGGACACGAGCCAATTTGACGACGACCTTAATAAATCATCGGAACATTATCACTTGTACTTTTTATTACAATGGCACGAGTACGCGCGTCGTATGCATGTATACGCGAATTATACCAACAACAACAACATCGACAACATTGGCTACAACAGTAACGTTATAACGAAGACGACGACATCGAATGCTGTACACGAAAATACACACCGGGCGGCAATTTTTTTTCAGTAAATTGGACTACATTAAACGGCGAGGTTATAATAAAAATGAGAATAAAAATTCAAATATTCGGTTAAATGTTGATTGAATAGAATAACGCGACGAATGAGAGTAGAAAATTTTTTTAAGTAACCTCGATTATACGAATACCGTGCGATATTAGTCCGAAGGGAGGTATTTAGCTGTTGACGAAATTGCGGCCGTTTAAAAAGCGACCCAGAAACACTGTAAAGCATTCGAAAGCCGAATTTTTAGCTTTTGATGAAAAAAATATACTTGGAGATTTTGAAAATATGAATACGAGTATGTCATTCCAAGGACATTCCTTTTTAAAGCAAATGAAAACAAAATGAAAAGAGAAATACAGAAATCAAAACGACCAGAAACTGTGTTAAAAAGCTCAAAAAGCCAGAATTTTAAGTCTAAAAAATGTTTAAAAGTCAGGGGTCGTTTTCTAGTAAACTTTTTTGGTCTTGTTTTTCAAAGAAATTTCCATACTAAAAAAATTTGCAATTGGTAAACGACAAAAAAATTGTTAAATTGGCGTCAGAATTGTTTGAAATTTTGTAAAAAATTAAAAAGCACGAAAATTCACGAAATTTTGATTAAAGTTCTTTAAAATAAAACAAAAAACTTTCGAAATGTCTTAAAAATCAGAAAAATATTCAAATCAACAAACAAATTACTCAATCTTCATCATAATTATTCAAAAAAGCTACAAAAAAAGTCCCCGCCCATTTCCATACTACCCACAAAATCCTAAAAAATACGATATGTTTTTGCTCATTGAATTTTTCAAGCCCATAAAGCCGTAATATTTGAAATTTTCCAAGTTCAAAAAGTTATTTAAATTTTGAAAAATTTTCCAAGTTCAAAAAAGTCAGACAAAATATCTAAAAGTCATTGTTAGGGGTTTTCGTAAATGAATTTTTAATGGAATTTTTCTGAAAAGTTTTCGAAATCCAATTCCAAGTGTAAAAAGTTGGTAGAAACCTGAAAATTTTTCCAAATTCAAAAAAAGGCTGATAAAATGTCTAAAAATCAGCCTTAGGTAAAACGCTGTCTGGCAAATTGACTGATTTGAACTTTTTTGAAATTTGTTAAGTCCATAAAGTTAAAATTTTCCAGGTGCAAAAATTCATTTCAATTTTTAAAAATTTTCCAAGTCCATAGAAGTCTGACAAAATGTCTAAAGGTCGATTTTCTAAGTTCAAAAAGTCAATGGAAATCTGAAAATTTTTTTAAGTCCAAAAAAGTCTGACAAAATGTCTGAAAGTCAGAGTAATATCAGAAATTTTACAAATCCAAGAAGTCTGTCTGACAAAATATCCGACAGTTACCCTCATTTCTAAAATTTTTCAAGTTCAAAAACTCTAAATTATTTGTCTGACAATATGTATAAAAGTCAACATCATCTCAGAGATTTTTCAAGTACAAAAAGTCAATGGAAATCTGAAAATTTTTCCAAGTCCAAAAAAATCTGACAAAATGTCTAAAAGTAATCGTCAAGGAATTTCGTCAGGTTTTTCGCGAAGAAATTTCTAAAAATTACGTATTTGTTGAAATACGAGTATCATTAAAATTAGGTAAAAATAGTACGAAAATTGTTTAAAACGCTGTAAAATTTTTCAAAAAGCATTAAAAATTGATTAGGGCTTCGATATTGTAAAAATTTGGTAAAAATCATAGAAATTCAATTTTTTTTGTAACTTGAATCTTTTTTACACAATTTTCAGAAAAAAAAATGATTTTCCGTAAGTTTTCTTACATTTTGAACAATTTTTTTGGGATACCGAGCTTTTATCACGATACTTTTTCAAAATTTTTATGAAAATTTATTGTTTTTAAGTAATTTTTGTTTAATTTTCATAAAAATGATGACAATTTTTTCCACATTTTGAATGATTTTCATAGGATTTCGATCAACTTTCACGATATTTTTCTGGTTATGGCAATTATTAGTTGTTTTTATGTTATTTTCGTACAATTGTCATACAATTATAAGAATTTGTACAGGTTTTGAACACTTTTATGATGTTTTGGGCCATTTTTACAACACTTTGGAAATTTTTTGAGGATTTGACAATAATTTGTTGATTTTTACGTTATTTTAAACCCATTTTCATTAAATCATGACTATTTTTTCTCACCTTGTAAACGATTTTTACGATGTTTTTCCAATTTTTTTCCACTTTGACAATAATTTGCGACGATCATTATTTCATTTCTACGAAATTTTGATAAAATTGGGGTAATTTTTCTCGAATTTTAAACCACACGTTTTTATAAATTTTTGAGTTAATTTTTTCCACGTTTTTTCTATAATTTTGACAATAATTTGTTGATTTAACGTTATTTTTGCTCGATTTTCTTCAATATTAAGACAATTTTGCTCACATTTTGAACAATTTTCATGAGATTTTGACAATTTTCACGACTTTTTTTCTAATTACGGAAATACTTAGTTGTTTTTACGTTATTTTTACACAGTTTTCATAAAATTGCGACGATTTTGCTCACATTTTGATTAATTTTACGAGCTTTTGAGCAATTTTTACGATGTTTTTTTGTTCAACTTTTGAGAATTGGACAATGAATTGATGTTTTTCACCAAATTTTTTCATATAATTACGACAATGTTATGGACATTTTGAAAAATTGCAATATTTTGCCTAATTATTACGAAATTTTTCAAACTTTTTCTGGTATCAAACTTTGACAGCTATTTGTTGATTTTTTACGTTATTTCCATAAAATTGCCATAATTTTTTTCACATTTTAAACCATCTTTCAACATTTTCGACGATATTTTAATGAATCTTCACAATTTTTACTTCAATTTTAAACAAATTTCGCAAGTAATTTCGTCTTCCTGATTTCATCTAATTTTCGTGATTGTTTCGAAATGGAAAAAGAAAGAGAAATATTAAAAATTGGAATTTTTGAAAATTCAAAAAAGAAGAAGAAGAATTCAAAAGTACAAATCTCTCGAAAGATGCATCCATTTCTCCTGAAAATACTTCATTTAAACTCCGATCAATCCAGGAGACTAAAATCCGTAAATCTACCTACGATCGTTCACATTTTCAAACATTCTTTCGATTTTGACTCATTTCACCGTTCCATTTGAAGCCAAATCGTACCTAATGAGAAAAATATAATCGTAATCAGTTTAAAATATCCTTATCAGATGGTTTTCAGAACCATGACACCCACCACCTCCCCACCCCCTTTGCATAATATATAATACACCGCAATAGACGTATTTCCCCGGGTAAAATCCGTCGAAAAAAACCACCTTGCACGACGCCTCCGTTAGATTGGAAAGGCGGAAAAATAGCGTACTAAACGAGGCAGAGAAAAATTAATCTAAATCTTGACGTAACAATATGTAAACTTTAAAAAGGGCAGAGAGCGAAAGAGGTGGAATTATCGGTTTACCAAACGTAAACAATAAGGTCACGGAGCTTTTTAGAAAAAGCCAAACGGTGGCTCGAAGGGAGAGAAGACAAAGGTAATAAGCCACATTAACATACTCGTAATACGATAATCGCTTGTTCTATTGGTCGATTTACCAATTTTTCCACCAACACGTTCGGTGTATACATATATCGATCATATGTAGTGTGTAAGTCCATACACTTTTGTACTCTCTTCTTTATCATATTATCAATTTATTACTCTTATTCGTCGTTCTTCTGATATATTTTTCTTCGGGAGAACGTCCAACTGCATGTTCGCGCAGGGCGCAGCTTTATTCGAGTATTTGCCATGCCGCAATACGTCAATGTCCGCGATCAAGTTGGCATCCAAATGTGAATTTTTCTCTCGTTATTTTTTCTTTCGTCAATAAACCTACGTACGATGTGCAAGATAATCGGCTCAAAGTCGGTGGACGCGATGGTTCATCGGTTCTTTCCCTATTTACTCGATATGTGCTTTTGCTTCAATTCTTTCCGCGTATAGATCGTATCAATTTTGATATTTAATTTTTTTTTTTTCGTTCCGTTCCGGGCTCTCGATAATTATGTACGTATTGTGAAATTCGTGTACTCGATATTTATACAATTCTCGTTCGATGTTTGAAGTTGAAGTTGATATTTGATAAAAGGTGGGTCTATGGAATGGTTAGATTGGAGCTATGCTATCTACATTATTATTCCATCGTAAACGAAAGACTCTTCACTTAAAATTATACGGGCCACAATAGACGAAATTCTCGATCGAGTTTCTTTACAATGGTTCTGATTCCTCTTTAATTGAATTTCGGGCCGAGAATTGCCTCAATTTAGAAATTATATTACACAGATTGAAAATACGAAGACGAATTCGTGTATTGTGGAGGAAGTCTCTTCACATGTTTATTTTCTTCTATTCTACCATCGTCGTTGAATTGTATTCCATTCGAGAAGTATTGATAGCTATGAGTTGGTCGTGGCATAGCTTCAAATTACATTTGGAGTTTTGAAATCTTTTTTGTATTTTGTTGATATTTTTTTCTGTCATCAATTGAAATATTGTTGGGGAAAAAAAAGAAAGTGGCTATACTGAAACCTTCGGTGCCCAGTACAGATTTGATGGAAGGAATTTGAAAATTTTCAATGCATCATGTAGACTGAAGTTGAATTATAGCGCACGAAGGCATTTTCATTAATGAAAATTGAAATTTCACACAGAAAATAGAATCAAATCAATATTATCTTTTTCATTTTCCAGGGTGAGATTTGCTGTAAATTGAAAAAAATTGCACTCAACTACTCACCCTTGAAAAGGAAAGAAATGTAGGACAAAACTTTAAACTTCACCCCCCCCCCCCGATTTTCAATATTCAATTTAAATTTTAAAAAAAAATGAGTTGAAATTTTGAGTTTCTAATTCAGGTATTTCAGGGCCCCAAATGACCAAAAAATTTAATTTTTCATACTTTCATGAAATAAAAAACAAAATGAAAAGATGAGTAACGAAATTTCGTCACGATGACTTTTACACATTATGTCATACTTTTTTGGACTTGGAAAATTTTTCAGATTTCCATTGACTTTGAGACATTTTGTCAGACTTTTTTGGACTTGGAAAAATTTTCGGATTTCCATCGACTTTCTGAACTTATCAAATTTCAGAGATAATCCTGTCTTTTAATTAGATATTTTGTCAGACATGAGACAACTAATTTAGATTTTTTTCAACTTGAAAAATTGACTTTCAGACATTTTGTCAAACTTTTTTGGACTTTGAAAATTTTTAAGAACTCAAATTAATTTTTGGACTTGAAAATTTTCAAGAAAGTTCAAATCAGACATAAAATTCAATGAGCAAAAGCATATTCTATGTTTTATAGTTTCACTAGGCGGACCATCCCCCTAGCTGCTGTTACGTACACACCGACAAAACTGCCATATTTGATTAAAATTCTCAGTTTATAGTCAAAATTGCCTATTTTTTGTCAAAATTGTCAATTTCTGTGTCAAAATTATCATTTTTTGTCGAAATGGTGATTTCAAAGTAGAAATTGTTATCTCAAGGTAGAAAGTGTCATTTTTGGTCAGAATTTCCGCTTTTCATCAATTGTTTT
>FIZU01036880.1:0-12720 GCA_900064475.1 Pseudococcus longispinus
GAAATTTAGAAAAATTTCCCATATTAACCTACCATTATTATGAACTCAATTTGTGTAAAAAAACATGCTCTTTCCAATGATGCAAGCCCCACCTTTCTATCTTGTTCTAATCAAAAGTTATAGGTGATTAATTTTAAGAAAAAGACATAAAAGAATTGGTTTTTTGAACAAATCTACTTGGGCTCAGGTCAATGGTTTTGAAAATGAAAAACAAAAATAATCTGAACTGTAAAAATCTCAAAAACTAAGCCCTCTAGAAAAAAGCTAACAGCTTGTAGGAGAAAACGCATTTCAAGATCTACAATTTTCATCCCTTGCATTTTTTTCGTGGCACCCTTAGTTTGGCCAGAAAATCCATTTGTATAAGAAATTTACAAAATCGTTGGTTTGAAAACGAATAAAAGAAAATTACGTAAATTTTTCATAAACATGGATTTTCTGGCCGAACTAAGAATGGTACGAAAAAAATGTCAGGGATGAAAATTGTGGAACTTGAAATTCTCTTTCTGCTAAGAACTGTTAGGTTTTTTTCTAGGGGGCTTAGGTTTTGAGATTTTTGCAGTTCAGTGTTTTTTTTTTTTCATTTTCAAATCCCTCGAACTTTTAAAATGGGCTATCAAAATTGTAGGGCTTGAAATTCTCTTTCTGCAGTAAGCGATTAGTTTTTTCTCTTGGAGGCTTAGTTTTCAAGATTTTTGCAACCAACGTTTTTTTTTTTTGCAAAACTTTAAATGTTTTTTTTCAAATTTTTGACTTTTGAACTTTCACCTTCAAAATGCTTATAATTCCGTTAATTTTGAAGATAAAAAGCTCCGCTAGGTCTCATTTTGAATGGAATTTCATCTTGGTGACAAAGTGGGCTCTTTTCATATGGAATGCCACATACTTTCTAATAGTTTCAACGATTTTCATAATAATTTCATCACTTTTAGTTCTTTTTCAAACATTTTTTACTTCATTTCGACAAATTTTACAACCTTTTGGATATTATTTTTCAATTTCATTTAAATTCTATTCAAGATTAAAATCATTTTTACAAAATTGAAACTGGTTTGATGCAATTTAAGATATTTTTAAGACATCAATGAGATTTATCTTTGAAAGCTCAAAGATCAAATGTACTTATATTCAAAATATTAGTACCGCACAGTGAAAATTTCTCAAAATATGCTCTTATGGGATTATTGATTTGAATATTAAAGTAAAAAAAAATCCACTTTGTGTCTACGTCTACTGGTTACGAAAGTCTCAAAATCTTGTGAAAAAATTTTAAAGTAAGACTTTGAAAAACATTTTTTTTCCTTTGCAGAAAATCGTATTTCTTCAAAGCCTCGTTTTCACTTTGCTCTGTAGTCTGGTCATATACTCTTTGGCACTAAATTGAAAGGAAAAACCGACTAGAAAAAGTATAAAAAGGCCATAAAAGCCCAAAGCTCATAAAATTTGTTGGAACAAACAAACATTCGGCGTGTATATCGTAGGTACACTATAGTTACGTCTTAATTTATGGTATATTTTTTCAATATTCATTAAACAAACGCGAACGGTTTCATCCCTGGAAGAATTTATTTTTCGTATTCGAATTTTATTTGCTGTGTTATTTCACGTATAAATATTTGCCGTTCGGTCTATATACATATTTTTGCGAGATATTCAGCTCTGCGAGGGTTTCGTCGTATATGGCATGGTAAAGAAACCCATTCTCGCTTGCGTAACTTATACTATGGAGTCTGAGAGATCTAAATTAACGTTGGCTGTGTTCCAAATTTGTGTTGAGCTTGTTTATCGATACGGTATTACGTTGACATTGGTATCTTTTTCAAATACGACCCTCTTACTCGAATTGAAAATTTTGAAATAACCAATTTTCGCCCTGCTAAAGGAAAACGTTACTATACTCGTTCATATAGCAATCGAAACGATAGCTGAATGAAAAAATTGCAAAGAATAATTCCAGCTCGCGAACAACAACGTACAGCAACGTGTGAACAATTTCATTTGAAATTCGAATCTAGCCCGGATTCTGCAAAAGGGAAGGACAGGGAGATCGATGGCGATGAAAGAACAATGTTATGGAATGTTATTTTATTCATAAAAGGAAAAAGCCAATCGGTGAAATTTCATGTATTTGGTATCAGCGATGCTGCCAGCAGGAGTGTGAGGCAAATCGAAAAAAAAAGAATTTTACAGCTGACTGGCGTTAATTTATTTAAGGGTATTTTCAGTACGCCATTCGCCGTCCTTTACTTATTTTTCGATGTGATATGGCGGCGAAAAGGTGGTAGGACGGGCATTTATTACTCCTTTTATTAAAGCCGTAAATTTTGCGGTTTTTGCCGACGTTGCTGTAATAAATGTTCGTTATTCGTTTTAACGATAAAATGAAAATAACGGTCTTGTTATATATATATTTATATGTTATATGTGTATCGCCATTATATAAGTATTTATTTAAGCTTTTTTTGCACATCGTGCTCTTCCAGAAAGTTTTCAAATGTTGCATTTGAAAAAAAAAAAAAAACTTTCAACTTTCTCGTAATGGGTTTCTTTTCTGTACTTCGTGTTCTCCGATGCTGAGAATATTTTTGATACTTTTTTCCTGGTTTTGATGAAATTCACGTTGGCGACTAATATGTTCCACAATGTAAGCGAAATTTTTGCATATATTTATTTTCTTCGTCATTTTATTTTTTTTTAATATTTATGAATCATATTGAATCGTGGTTTAAACGAAAATGAAAAATATACGAGAGATGATGTTTTACGTCTGCGTAAATTTTGGGCTAAAAATTTTCCCCCTGAATGAGGAAAAATTGTTGAATAAATTACGTATTCAAATTATCTTGCCGTTAGATCAAAGAATGCTATACGTGTACACTTTCGCTGGCTCGATGATGATATAAATCGTTATAATGTGTGCACAAGCGAGCTCCGGGCGAGTGAAATTTCACTACTCGCAGAAATATACTTACGTAGTAAGGCAGAGAATGGATTTGTTGCGAAAATGCTCGCGGTTTGCCATAAATAAGGGTACTATATACTTACTTAAATAATAACGTTACGTTTTATCAAGAGATTTTAGCTTATTAAGAATCTGCCGGCTCTTGGGAGTTATAACATTTAATACTATTCGCCTTGTTAGTTTAGTTTTCTCGACTCCAACGTATGTAATATAGAGTTTCGATTTAATATATGGCGATGAAATTTACGATGTGATTTGTCCTACAAATTGATGTTGTTTTTTTTTGGTCGTATGTTTTAGTTAGTGATACGACGTTAGTTATATTGAGTGTAACGTTAAGTTATAGTGTATCTGGTTCGGATTTCGTTGGTTCGAATTTCTCGTACAATTTTCCAAGTATTTACCTGACCTGATACGAGCGATGCGACGGTGCGCTGTGTTTTCGTCACGTTTATTGTTCTCGCGAATTTCAGTCAAGATAACTTGATAGTAATGAGAAACAAATGAAGTCAATACGTGACAAGAATCGAGACATTTTGCTAGATGGGTACGCCCTATGCAGCGTGGTGCAGGATGTTTCGTGATGGTAATACGTTCCTTTGGGTGGCGGAATAGGCAACTTGAATGATACGTTTGTATGCTAGATTGACTATTCTGTGAGAGGCGAGGAACTGAGCAGAACGATAGTTGAAGATGCGAGGGGTTGGATAGAAGAATTTGTTCGGTGAAATTGTCGAAAAATTGAAAGTTTGGTGTTTTTTCTCGAAGAGTTTTCCTTTTTTGCACCTAAAAGTGATTGAAAAATCAAATTCTATTGATGAAATCTATCTTATGGAATATTTTAGTAGGTACGTAATGATTGTAGGTGTAAGGCTTATCGTTAGAGCGAAGCAGATTTTCAAAATGTTCTTTCATTTTACTATACTTCGAGTGACACCCTCTCGTACCAACTCAAGGTATCTACCAGTCGCGAAATTTGCCCAAAAAAATCATAAAAGTGGCGAAATTTGTCTCTTATTCTTTCAAAATTAGTTTCCTGCATGAAAAAATGATGAAATTTCTCCTTTTGGATGCATTTTTTGCAAAAATTTTCCTTCTAATGACAAAATATTTTTAAATTGCAAATTAATTCATATTTTTTCGGTAAAATTTCAGATTATGGGTCCACTTCTTGCATAAGTTTTCGCCCTCGCTTCGCTCAGACTCAATAACTTCACTTCTATTGACGAAATATAGAAATTTTTTTAAAATTGTAAATGAAACCATATTTTTTCGATAAAATTTCAGCTTTTGGATACATTTTTTGTAAAAATTTCCGCCTTTGCTTCGCACGAGCTGTAGGTATAACTTTATTCCTATCAACAAAATATTGATTTAACAAAAAAATGTCAGTAAAACCTCAACTTCTGAATCCATTTTTTACAAAAATTTTCACCCTCGATTCGCTCGGGTTCAATATATTGCCTTCTTTCAAAGAAATTAAGTAGGTATATTTTCAAACGTTTCGAGCAAAATCACTTTTATATGCCCCTCGAATAGCTGTCTGACTACGCAACTACCACAGGGTGACCAAAAAAAAGATAATAATCATAAATTTGAATTAAATTAGCAAGAGGAAAATAGCTGGAAAAAAGTCGGAAATTTCAGTTTTCAAAATCACCTTGTAACTTCCAGCCCCCTCAGACCATTGGGAGTGGAGTTACCAGAGTGTCTATAGGTTATGGAAAAGTCATGAATTTAAAAAAGGGCTCAGGGAAGTCATGGATTTTTGACTTTTTATTGGGCAGAATTCAGATTGGGTTATCAGCGTGACCGCTGGTACAAAAAGTACTAAATTGAATGAATTTTTAAATTTAAAAAATCCAAAATTTCCCTTTCTTTCATTATTATTGATAAATTTGTTTTTTTAATCTTTTGGAAAATTTCCCTTTTGAATGACTTTTTCTGCAAAAATTTTCGTCTCACTTCGCTCGGTCTCAATAAATTTACTTATTACGAGTAGGTATAACAAGATAATAGCTTTTTGACATGGATCTATCTTATGGCTGAGAGTCGATCTAAAAATTTTGTCCATTTTTCGTATACATTTTTTTGTCCATAAATTCCGTCACGAAATTCCCAGAGATGATGTTGACTTCTAGACATTTTGTCAGACAAATAATTTAGATTTTTTGAACTTAGAAAATTGACTTTAAGACATTTTGTCAGACTTTTTTGAATTTAAAAAATTTTTAAGAATTCAAATTAATTTTTGGACTTGAAAAATTTCAAGAAAATTCAAATTAGACATTTTGTCAGACAGATTTTTACCTTGAAATTGGATTGCGAAAATTTGTCAAAAAAAATTCATTACGAAATTCACGTACGGAAATCCGTTACAACGACTTTTAGATATTTTGTCTGACTTTTTTTAACTTAGAAAATTTTTCAAAATTCAAATGACATTTTGGACTTGGAAAATTTTAAGAAAATTTCAAATATCACTACTTTATGGACTTGAAAAATTCAATGAGCAAAAGCATATCCTATGTTTTGTAGTTTCATGGGTAGTATGGAAATGCCGAAAACTTTTTGTCAGACTTTTGAAAACTGATGACTTTTAAAAAGACATTATCCATGTAGCGATATGTCCGCTTGAAGAGTGGATTTATTTGTTTTCATTTAAATTGACCTCAATCCCAAATTTTTAAAAAATTTCATCATAAAATTTCATTTACTTTTAGCCAAACGTGCCACTCGACGAATCAGTTGCGTATTTAGGTGGTTCAAGAGATCTGGACTCCTTCTCGGTGCCCGAAATTTTGGAAAAATAATAATTTTTCATCTTTCAAATGTTTTCTTCTGGAAAAATTTTCGTCCTAGTTCTGGCTCACTAAATTTTCTTATTGCAATAAAATGATGAATATTTTTCAAGATTTTACACAAAATCACTTTTCTCATTCCCCCTCTCCCTCTCGCACATGAACCTTTGGCTACAGAACTTGCCGTGTTCGAAGTTTTTGAATTTGAAATTTTAAGTAGCTGTAGTTGGCATTTTCTGTTGATCGAAAAATAAAATCTAATCTGAAAATTTTGTGAAGACTGATGAAGAGGGGTAGTGAAAAAGTAGTTACTTAAAAAAAATTGTTGTAGATATCGTGAACGAAAAAAGCACGAATTTTTATTTTTTATTGTTTAGTAGATTATTCAAACAGTTGGCATGAAGTTGTTGAGGAGAGAGGGAGGGGGTGATTACGGTTTGTGGTTAAAATTTATACTGTACGAAATAAACATGTAGTACGAAAGGGCACGACTTTTGCTTTTTCGATTTCAGTAAACATCCTACTTATTTATTAATCTAAAGTTTATTTGTTTTTTTTTAAGTTACAAAAATTTTCTAAAAAAAAATGGAGATGTTACTCTGAACGAAAAAATTTAAAAAATCAGAGGGAACCAGCATTTAATCAAAATGTGAAAAAGATCATGGAAAATTCAGGATTTCCAAAAAAAAAAGTCCAGGTAGACACCCTGGTTGAGTGCCCTCAAAGTAGAGTCATTTTGGTAAAAAAATCGGTTTTTTGAGTTTTTGAATTCCAAACTCCTTCTCTAGTCAGAAATTTCTGACAATCGAAAATGAACCATTTATAATTCTGCACCGACTAATTATTTTAATTCTTTGTGCCACATTTTGCAATCCGTGTGTAGTATCTTGACATTGAATCTCGAAGAGTTTTATCGTGTTTGTCTAAAACTATCCAATTTTCAACCTTTTTTGAAAATTTCACTTCTGTTTGTTCCTTCCTGATTTTGACTCTCAGGCAACTTTCATTAAATTATTCATATTTCAAACTGAATTATAAACTTGTTAGAATAGAGAGCCACAGACACACGTATTTCAGAAACCCAAAGGGAAGAAAAACCACAACGTATGTATTACGAACATGACTTTAAATCATTTTCGTTTTCCTTCTGGGGAATTGTGTTGAGTTAATGAACACCTTATAGGGCCCGTTGTTAAAGTTACTTTTGTAGGTGTCGTAGTGGGGTAATTTTCGCTCCAACTTGTACAGACACTAGATAAGTTTTCTAGTTTTGCTATTATGTAGGTAGTAGGTACATGCGATTATTATTTAACGTTGGCTGCATATTCGAAGTGCTATAGTGAAAAGGTATTGTGCGGTACGAGTTATGACGAGCTAAACGATTGTATAAGAATCAGTTGTTTCGAATGGAAAATCATTTGTATGAAATACCGAGAATTACATTCGCTCGTGTCGAATCTTTTCATCGAGGTTTCCAATATATGATATGCCACTACATGAAATAATTTATATCGTGAAAACAAAGTTGCGGATTTTGACTGCGGAAGAGTCGCCGCGCCGGAGCCGGAGCGAAGTTTGGGATTTGTTTTATCATCAATCTTTCGAGTATTGAGAATTTTCGTCCGAAAGTTACGAGAAATATGGGACTTGTGTGTAAAAGTAGGTCGCAAAATAGGCTTCTTATGGAAGCGAGATTTTTTAGCTTGTTTTGTTATTATTTTTATTGTTTGAAGACGTGATTTTCGTATTGGAGAAAAAACACATGGTGTAATACGAAAATCGTTTTTGTGGTTTTTTTCAAATTTATAAGAAGTAGGTCGATAAATTTTCAGCTCGGATGATTATTTTTGTAAAGGGGTGTCATCTCGGGGTCGAGTGTTGGTCTAATCGCTAATTTAGTCACAAAGCAAGAAACGAAATACAGTAAAAATTATTTAAAATGTTGTAAAAGTAGTTCAAATTCCGTAAGAGGGTTGAAATTTTCCATAAAAATTATCGAAAATATTGTTAAAATGGTCAGAAAATTATGAAAATCGTTGAAAATTTTGTAGAAATGATTGAAGTTGTCTTGAAAATTGGTAAAAATATCGTAGTAGTGGTCAGAAAAATCGCGAATTAATAACAAAAATTGTTGTGATTTGCATAAAAATCATTCAAAATATTATAAAAATAGCCAAAAAAAATCACGGAAATCGTCGAAAATGGTGTTGAAATTGTCAAACACTTCCAAAAAATTGCTTAAAATATTATAAAAACTGTCATAAAATCATGAGAATCATCGAAAATGAAATTGTTGAGATTTAATTGAAAAACAAACGGTAAAAATATGAAAGAAGTATTCAAAGAATTATTAGGTACAATTTCTCAAAAATCAGTAAAAACTTCGTTTGAAGATCAAAAACAAAGTATAGAAAATCTCGTATAAAGTTGTGAAAATATTCCTAAAAATTGTTGAAAATGTTTTAAAAGTGATTGAAATTCCATAAAAAACGTTGCATGAAAAATGTTGTGAAAATTCTAGCAGTCCTCACAAAATTTTAGACAACTTTCATGATTTTTTGACCGTTTTTATGATTTATGTAAAAATATCGACAATTAAAACTAGATGATTGTAAAAATTTTTTGAAAATTTATTTCATATTTTTAAAATGATTTTTATGAAAATTTTAACGTTTGTACGAGATTATCGACGGGTTTTCGTAATTTTTTGGCCATGTCTAAGATATTTTTGCCAGTTTTCACGACATCCTCAACAATTTTTATGAAATCTTCAATGATTCTTAGTTTAATGATTTAGCGATCGTTTTTACAATATTTTGATTAATTTTTGTGGACATTTTAACAACATTTTAAACAATTTTCATGATTTTTTTTGACATTAATGCAATATTTGAGCTGATTTTCGTAAAATTTTTGATCATCTTATCAAAATTTTCTACAATTTTCCTGATTTTTTGCCCGATTTAATCAAATTTTAAATGGTTATCAATATTTTAACAATTGTTTGAAGAACTTTTACAGTTTGAAATTTTCGAGTTCGAAAATTCATCCAGGGTAACAAAATTTTGTGACGCAAAAACGTAATGTAAAAAATTTTTTGACGTCCCCTCCTCCCTCCCCCAGTCACAAGACTTATCTAATATCATGTCAACTTTGTTTTATATTTCAATTCTTCTTTCAATATTTTGGGTTTCAAAAAAATGATAACTTGATATATTGTAACTTGAGTAAGGACAAAATTTTGAAAAAAGATTCAGGTTTGTCCCTCTTCCCTTGAAAAATACATTTTTCGATTTTTTTGAAATTTTAAACATTGATGAAAACCAGGAAAATGGATTTTTTTAATGATGAAATTTGGAAAATTTTTGCACCACCCTTCGCCTAATTATTTTTCAGAACTTTAGGCTTCATTATTCCACAATGGGGTGAGGTGACGCAGTCAATAATTTTGATGGGGGTTCTACAGCTAAACTAACATTTTGGGTCACTTTTGAACTCATTCAGATGAAGGAGCATTCTCATCATTTTCGTAGGAAATGTCCTTTGTAAGGTTCTCTTGATTGAAGGGCAAATATTTTGGAACTCTGGCTCATTTCAGAATGAAGAAAGATTCTTTAGCTCATTTGATCGAAATGGATTGATAGAATTTAATTTGAATTGATCAGTTTGTGGAGTTGATAGGAAAGTAAATTCTGTTGAGAACTGTACCCAGATGTTGAGTATCTATCGATTTTTCCAGACCTACTGCTACTGATATTAAAAATGATCTTATTTCTGCAATTCCTCAGTTCACCCAGATTCACCTCTCAGCTTTAAATTGCAAAAATAAATTGAATAAAACATTCGATATTTTTTCCAAGACTTTACTTCCACACGAATCTCCCTCCAATCGACAAAACACTTTAATGCGGAACTATTTCATAACGCCCGAAAAACCTCCTTCCCAGGTCTAATTTTACCTCAACATTAATCGTTTGTTCGAATCGCGTTAAACTTTTTTTTTACGACGAGTTGGAATTATAAAAAAACACGTGTTTTTCTCGGTACTTATTCTCAGAAAACAAAATATCGCGAGCACGTTTCTCCAAAAAAGAAAAAAAAAGAACATGACATTACGAGCACGCAACATTCATGTTTATGTAAGATTTTTCCATATACACGAAGCACCGCGCTATCATTCCACATCTCATTAACGAAAAAAAAGGGAACTTTTTAAAAGCGACATCGCGCCGAACACGCGACGTGTATTATGTACTCGGGCTACGCTATAATTTATCTTACGTTAGCGCGCTGATATTTTATGCAATGCGAAAAGATACTTTATTTTGGCTAATATGCAAAGCGACCGCATTAAATTCATCTAAAAACTCGCCAACTTCCGTACCGTTGCCAAATGTCGAGAGATTTACATGGAGAAAAGTGTCAAATTAATACAAAGTCGTAAGCGTTTTGTCCGTATTTGTCACTCTCTGTCTTCGCGTCGTCGTAATTTGCGGTTCGATCGAAATTACTCTGGAATTGGGTCTTCTCTTTTGTAAAAGCATGGTGAAATACGAGATTCTTGTCGCGTCGTCATTAATCCTGACCGAATATAAATCTTGAATTTTGCGATTCGAGATGAAACGAAGAACCTCTTGCGAGATTTTCGTCTACTTTGCTCTCGTAATTTAACCGAAGGAAAATATTGATTCTCAAATAACCACGTATAACCAATAAGATATTTTATAAGCAGATTTGTATACGTGCCTACCTTTGTAAAATTTCAAATCAGTACTAATTTTCGATACCGAAAAAAACCACCCTAGTCCATTTTCTTGGTACCATTTTCCAATACTATAGATTTCAATAAGGCAAGACTTTGAAGGATTTTAATACTATTCGACGTCGTCGAGTTTCTCGTTAGTTTTTGATTGAAACGCGAGAGAAGGGGTGAAACGAAAATTCGCATTTGTAAAGAAAATGAAAATATGTCCAGAATTGAGGCTTTCGAAAGAGCCGGATGAAATTCTTGTAATCTATGGAAGATAGTTTTTGGACGACCATCAACTCTATACTTGAGCTACTTGTTCCCATATGTGACTACGTTTGAAAAATTGATAAAGTTTCGTAATATTTGATATTTTTGGCATTTTCGATATCACCCGGAAAAAATTAACTCTAGATGAGAAACTATTTTAAGATTTCCGTTTACCTCTCTCTCTCTCTCTTCACCCTACTGATATTTTCCATTCATTCATTTCTGCCATACCCTTTTTCTTTGGATTTATAAAATGTGTCCAGTGATGAAAATATTTTTTTTAACAAGGTTTAAACTAGTTGATTCATATTATTTGAAGAATATTTTGTCTTTATTGTAAATAAGTTTCATGTTATTTTTAGTACTTTTACTGAATTATCATTGAAATTATACTTCAGATGCTATAAAAATCGTTTCGAAATTTCTTTGTTTAAATGTGATTTACTCGTATAACTATGACGACTATAGTTTCACTCGGGTGAAATCGCCGCTATTTTATAGAAAAAAAGCTTATAAAGAACGAAATCTAGAGAATTTTATAATTGACTTTTTAAACTAAATAAAATTCAAAAAATTGTATACCAATACAAAGCTCTTTTAATTCTCTAAAAAAAAATCACTCTTGCAAAATTTCTGAAAAAATCATATATTTTGAGTTATGAACTCAAACATTAGGTATTTCTTTCTGCATCCAAAATGGTATCGGTTTCATCCAAGTGAAACTATGGACGCCTTGGTACAACTTGTTACAAGGTAGATACCTGTCCTCCAGTTTGATAAAGTGGAGCTGAAAAACTGAAAAAGTTTTGAATTTGGCTCAGAAGTCCTGTATTTTTCTTTCAAACCTCATTAAAAATTCTTTTTAGCTATTTCGGCAATTTATCATTTTCATTTCGGCTTTTGAATGTCTTTTTCTGCAAAATATATTGAAATTATTTCAAATTCCCCATAATGGCAATTAGTTATAGCATTTTTTCAGAAACGCAAATGGGAGGGGGATGGTTCGTAAACTTGAGGAACATCCTGCTGAAGATGTTACAAAATTCTGAAAAAGTGCTGAATTTTGATTGGGAAATTTTGTTGGTCACCTTGTGTTAAAAAAAAGTAAAACATTTCTAAAGTTATTTGAATTGTAAAAACTATTCTTTAAAGCTATTTAAAATATTAAAAAAATGAAAATCATCTCAAAATTGTGTGAAAATTAATAAAATTGCAATCAAAATTGTTCAAAAATGATTTTAAAAATGTTGGAATATTATCAAAATATAGCCAAAAAACACTTAAAATTGGTAGAAACGATGTAAAAATCGTTCAAATTATCATTAAAACTGCTTGAAATGTAAAAAAAAAAAGGTACTTGAATGTTGAGAATAATTTGTTTAAATTTTGCAAAAATTGAGAAAAAGTACTCTTCCCTAGACCCCCTTATCATTTCTATTTCCCTACTACCCTTGAAAGTATATGGGAAATGTCTAAAAATCAAATTTCGAAACAATCTCCCAAAATCATTTGAAATCTGAAAAATTTGTCAAGTCCTGAAAGTTTAAAATAGCCTGACAAAATGTCTGAAAGTCAGCGTGACCTCTGAAATTTTCTCAGCCCAAGTAGCCTTCCTGACAAAATGTCGGAAAGTTTGCGTGACTTCTAAAATTTTTCAAACACAAGCAGTCTAAAAATCAGTATAATCTCTGAAATTTTCCAATTTCAAAAAATGAATAAAAATCTAAAAAATTTTCCAATCCCAAAAAATTCTGACAAAATGTCTAAAAATCAGCCTGACGGAATTTGGTGACGTTTTTTGTGAGTTGGTCATCGCAAAAGCATCGGGACTTAAATCCAAAGTGGCTGACATCTGGCGGATTTTCAGAGAACTGCTGTAAGTAGGATAGCGATTTTAAAATACACGTATTCTTATGAGGAAATCGCGATTTGCAAAAATC